>JAVSBT010448481.1:0-10172 GCA_033118115.1 Pharyngocirrus eroticus
TATTTCATTCCATGTCATCATTTTATTGTAACTATTCAACCTATATGGTTGCCTTTCGTTAATAAAGTTATCATTATCATTATTATTGCTTCATCAAGAACTATTAAATTTATATTATCTTTGTCGTATACTTGTACTTGCTCCTTACTGTGGATTTGAACCGACTTTTAAAAATGTTACCTAAGAAAGGAAGGTTTTCTATTACCGAAAGGTCATGATATTTCACACATAGGGAAAGTATAATCCAAGATTTTCAGGGCCCATTTGAGACACAATTTGTAGAAACAGTCGTTGTCTTTTGTAGAGTATCTTGCTGAAAAAAAAATCAATTTTGAGCAATCTTCTTGAGCTAACCTTTTTGGTAATGGTATCCTGTACAGGATTTAAAGCGTATTTAGTGTGTAACGTTGCATCTGTATTAGACTGAATGTTGTACTGGTGTACATTGGTATCCGTGATGTTGTTATGTTAGAATCCAAAATAACAATGTCCAGAAAATTGTGGTAAACGACGATATTACAAAGAAAATTACTCAATAGCATTTATGGTAATAGGGTCCATAAATCACAGGATTGGGCATTTTAGGTTTATACCCATCTTTGTTTAGGTAAAGAAAGGCTCGACAATGATATTGTGTTTTTGCTCTCATTTATGTTAGTATGTACTGATGGTACCTATGGTGATTGTACACAACAGTGTGGTCATTGTCAAGACAGAAATTGTAATAAAGTAACAGGACAATGTTCTAATAGAGGATGTTTTGCTGGATGGAAAATGAATATGTGTAAACAAGGTAAAATAGTTTTATGTAAGCTCACCTGTGCATTATAGTAGTATAAGAATAATTGAACTAAACTTTTTTGATGCACTTTGTATGAAAGATTTACATCTAAATACAAAGAAGACGAGAATCGAAAGCTTTGATTAATAAATCTTTCATACAAAGTACATCAAAAAGTTTAGTTCAATTATTCTTAAGGTAAAATAGAATTTCCATTTTTGTCTAAAAATAAATAAATAATAATGTTCTGTAGAATATGAACTGTGAATTGTTTCCATGTCCTGTCATGTATTTACAATATTGACAGTATTTCTTTTCCTTTGAAAGTTTTTTTTAACGTGTTATGTTTAATATTATAAATTCTGATTTCAGTGCCAGGAAATCATAAAAGGAATTAAATGAGGACATCAACAATGCCATACTGTCCATTACTTTTCATAATTCTTAACAATCAGATTTGATTGCACTCCCATGATTATAAATATTGTAATCCCGTGTATTCATAAAATATAGAATAGTAGGAATGCAAACGATGCCTTCAAGATATGATAATGATATGAATACTATAATTCTATTTGTAGCATGTTCACCAGGTTCCTATGGTCTAGGATGTACATATTCATGTGGTGACTGTGAAAGTCCAGACATTTGTCATCATGTCAATGGTCATTGTCCTAATGGATGTCAATTAGGAAGAAGAGGAGACAAGTGTGATCAAGGTAAAAATACTGTAGCGGTATAAGAAGTTTAAATCTGATTTAATCCACACAAAGCTGATTTTAATATGCAATGAGAATTACTTGTTTGCTTGATGCTAATCCTTATATCAGAGTTGCATTATTTTCAAACAGTACATTATTAATTTTGAAAGTAAGCAAACGTAATCTGTTAAGAGTATTCACTAATAGTATGTGCAGCATAATCAGATAATGTATGTTTTGTTTTATTTAAGACTGTGCTGATGGTTTCTATGGTACCTGTTCCCAGTCATGTGGTCATTGTCAGGACAGGGTTTGTAATAAAGTCACAGGAGTGTGCTCTGGCAAGGGTTGTCGTCCTGGATGGAAAGGTTCAAAATGTACTCAAGGTAATTTTGGAACAATAAATCATACAATTTCACTTCATACATTTTAATACACTTTTGTATATTGTACCTAAAGAACAGCCACAATGAAATGCTACAACTTGAATTTGAACACTGATTTGAAATATCTGTAAATTATTAAATAATTAATCATTAGATGTATTTCATCTTTTGTATATTTTTGTAGAATGTATCCCGGGTACCTATGGCCTTGACTGTCAGTATTCCTGTGGTCATTGTAGAGACTCAAATACCTGTAATCACGTCAATGGACACTGTTCTAATGGATGTCAACCAGGATGGAAAGGGGACGAGTGTGATATAGGTAGGTGTGAATTACATAATGGACTAGTAGGCAATAACACTTACATAATTACTCCATGTCAATAGATGGGGACCATGAGGGTAATGCTTAATTAAAAGAATGATGATTAAAGGAAATCAAACAATTCATTAAGTTGTTTTAAAACTATACAACATAAGAGATGGATAGTGGGCAAATTAAAATGTTATTCTTTCTGTGTTTAATTTTAAATAGAAATATCAATATTTGTAGTCATTCTAATGTCACACTATCAAAAAACAATAAGTGTTCTTAAAATACAAGAATTATGGTCATAGCCTTACCCAATAAAATTTAGCATATCAAGTTAGAGACCCACAATCAAACCCAATTTCATAATAATACCAAAACTGTTGCACTAAATCTTATTTAAGAATGTCCTGATGGTAATTATGGTGACTGCATTAACACATGTGGTCATTGCAAAGACAAAGTTTGCGATAAAGCAAACGGAAGTTGCTCTTCTAGAGGATGTCTTCCTGGATGGACAGGGAATATGTGTAAACAAGGTAAAGAAATACCAACTAATTTTCAAATTATTTTTGCAATTCAATAATAATTCTTGGATGGACAATTGCCAAAGTCATTCAAAAGATATATGGCTTTGAAATGTAACCTCTATAATTCTGATATTTTAGCTTGTTCCACTGGTTCTTATGGTTTGAAGTGTGTGGAAGTATGTGGTCATTGCAGTGGTTCATGCAATCACATAACAGGCCTTTGTTCTAATGGATGTGAATTAAGCTGGCAAGGATCTCACTGTAAACAAAGTAAGAAAAGGGAAAGGGAAAAAGACTCATAGCACTAGATACAATCAATTTCATACACCTGTTTGAGGTTGACTATGTCATCAATAAGAATTTTATAAAAGGGCCTTAAGTTAATTGCTGGTCTGTAGTATACGTTGCTATTTTACAATAAGAACAGTTGCCTGCAATCGTTTTATTTTCAATTCTAAAGTATTTTGATTTGACTTCTTCTACTTCATTTTTATGCAGAATGTAATGACACTCTCTATGGTGATTGTACTCAGAAGTGTGGGAATTGTCTGGAACCAATTTGTAATAAAACATCAGGAATTTGTTCAAACGAAGGATGCTTGGCTGGATGGAAAGACACAATGTGCATAACAGGTACATAATATGCGAAAGATATATATTCAAGATATAAAAAACTGTATGATTAATTGGAAAGCAATGTTATATATAGTGGAATTTATTATTGTCTTCTATTTTTACATTTCTTTTAGAATGTGAGGATGGTACCTATGGACATAACTGTGATGACACTTGTGGCCACTGTCTTCACTCTCCTTGTGATAGAATGTTTGGATTCTGTCCTGGAAAACAATGTCTCAATGGATGGTTTGGGGACACATGTAAACTATGTAAGTTTGTCACATTGACTGAACTTTTTCTTTGCCTACCTAATCATAATCATGCATGCCACACACTATATTGGCTCAGATTGGACAAATTTCATGTCAGTTAATATCAATAAGAATTACAATTTTGAAAACCTAGATGGATTAAAATAGTTTATTGTATCCATTGATCTCAATTGGTATTTTTGTCAATGTATTTTGAAATAAAATGACTGTAGAGTTAGTCAGTTTCTACTGAAAGGAGTGTATTGACCCTAAATGAATGTATTGACCCTTTATCATTTCCAGTATGTCCATCTGGGACCTATGGTAATAACTGTTCTGATACATGTGGTTCTTGTATTGGAGATTGTGATTCTATTAATGGATCCTGTCCAAGAGGATGCCAGCCAGGGTTCAAGGGAGACATCTGTAAAGATAGTATGTTATAATTGCATCAGATCTTTTTGAATCAGTGCTATATTCAGTTTCATAAAAAAAAATTACAATTTGAGTTGATCACATTAATAACATATACAATTATACATGTACTTTAGTAGATCCTAAAACAACCTTGTTTGTCAGTATATTTCATGGGACAATAATTATGAAAATCCAAGTCTTCCAAATCAATTGACACAATCTTTGGGTTTTTTGTAGAATGTGATGCTGGTACTTTTGGTCAAGACTGTAATAACACATGTGGTGGTTGTGAACACTCTCCCTGTGATACAGTGTCTGGATTCTGTCCTCAAAGAAAATGTCAACCAGGATTTGATGGGGAACAGTGCCTGGACAGTAAGATTACATGTGTTATTCTACTTTCTCTAAATATTGTTGTTATGTGCAGTTGTCTCCGGCCTATGCTGGGTTCATCCTTTAAAGATATTACCACATACTCCAAAAAGTTGAAATGAGAATTCTTAGAATAAACTATATGTTATTGCCCAGATGTGTTACAAATACATAATAGTAAGATTGTACGTGTACATCCATACCTTTGAAATAAACATAACTTTTTACTTTTATTTTGAATAATTTATAGTTTGTACTCCTGGGACCTATGGCCCTAACTGTGTGTCTGTATGTGGATTCTGTGTGGGTAATTGTGATGTCAAGGATGGAACCTGTCACCTTGGATGTCAAGTAGGTTGGCAAGGACAATTATGTAATGAAAGTAAGTTTTAGATACTTTTGAAATTGTGCTTCAGTATCTTTTCTTCTATATCAATTCTAGAACTATACATTGATTATGGTTAAACACACTTTAGAATGAATTGAAACAATTGTTTTCCAATTGGGAATAATCACTTGTATAAAGTGTGTAGAGCAATGACATAATGTCATTTATAATTTATATAAGTTATAGATTGTATTATGTAAGCTCATCTGTGAACAAGTTCTCGTAAGGAGATCAAAGGCTTTGTAATAAAATTCTTTCTGACACAGTGCATCCAAAAAGTTTAAGTTATTTATTGATATAGGTTATTTCTCTTATTTTTCCAGCCTGTGATTATGGTATGTATGGAGCAAACTGTAGTCAAACCTGTGACTGTGAGTTTGGATGTGATCCATTCAATGGAACATGCTTGGCATCAGCAATGTTTCTTGACAAAGGTGATCAAATTTTTCACGCATTTGTATATTACCATCATAATCATTGTTATTTTAGTTTTAAGAACACTATACTATGTATTATATTTTTGTATTTGTTTTATGGACCTCTGCGTCAGCAGTTGAATCTGAAATAAAGTTTTGAATATAGTTATATGGCCTAGCTGTGCTCTTCTCGTTCAATTATATACTTATAATGTTGTGCCCCAACAGTTATATGAGATCACAATTTTGTCTAATAGCCACCCTTCCATTCTTGGTGTTACTATTTTAGAGTATAGCCTATAAATTACGTTTTTTTTCTATTCAGGAGGTAATGCTGCATTTGCTGGATTTGCTATCATCTTACTGGTTATTCCATTGGTCATTGTGATCTTGCTGGTGATGAGGTAAGGGAAACGCCTTATATTGTGTATAAAACGTCCAAACCCATGAGTGTTGTGGGAGGGAGGGTTTGTGACATCCTTTATAGTGACAAGTACTTTAAACTGCATTCCACAGGAGATTTATAACCAAAATAGAAAAGGTGCATCAACCAATAGTATGAATTATTATCAATCTATAGGGCCTAGTAGGCTACTCTTTTTGCTTCTGCAAGTCACCAATATGATTATTTCCCCTTTGTAATTAGGAGAAGACAAGAACAAAAGCCAAAGCCAAAACCATCCAATCAGAGGTCCAAAGAGGGTGTGTATGTAAATGTAACAGCCTCAATTGGGAATGGTAAGTCTCAAACATTTAAATAAGATAGTTTTCACTGGAGTTTCTAGGAAATAATATTAATCAATTGTCAATGTGATTCTAGAATTTCTTTTTTTTTCATTGTATAAAGTGGAATCACACTATTTGGTATTTTAATTTTTCACACTGTTCGTACATGTTGATTGTCATTATCAAATGGGAAAAAAATCTTCAATGAAATTAAAACATTGTTATTGACATATACATGTACATACATGTTTTTACTTTTTTTTTTTTTTTTCTCTTTAGAAAAAGGTGTAAAAAGAATGATGGTGCAGGATGAAGAAAATGGTGCAAGCAATTCTACCCGAGTTTATGTCAACACTGCCTTCTCACATGACCAGCAGAAACATCCAATAGGAAAAGAAAACACTTCTACTTCCTCTTTGGATTGTGATGATGACCGACCTCTGGTTACGAAAGGTTCACCCAATTTAGAGAAGGGGAAACCATCTGTACCAAGCAAACCTGCCCTTGCTGTAAAACCCAGAAAGATACTGAACAATACTGCTCCATCTAGTGGAAATGAAGGAAGTTTATATGAAAATCCAAGTTTGTCTAATCCAATCAAAATTGAGAATTTGAAAAAGATGATCCTCAAAATGAAAGATGATGGATTTGAAAAAGAATATAAGGTAAGTTTCAATATTTCATATTAAGAATCTATATCTGAGTGTTCTACTTGCTATCTCTGTATAGAGAAATAATCAACATAACGACCCAATGGAAATACAAATGACTAGACTTGAATATGTAAACTTTTAACTATCTATTGTTATCATTTTCAGACAATTCCAGAAGGAAAACAAGCTGATAATAAAGTTGGAAGTGATCCTGCAATTAAACGAATTAAGAATAGATATCAAAATGTGATTACATGTAAGTTTAAGAAAGTGTGTTATATTTCAGAAGATTTCTCTATCCTTTCCTTTTCAATTTTATTTCTTACTACGTTATATTTTATATCAACTATTTTCAGATGACCACAGCAGAGTACACCTAAAAGTGTTGCCAGGGGAACCGCTGTCACATTACATCAATGCTTCTTATATCAATGTAAGTATTCAGTTTAGTTATAATAGAAATTAATTGCAATTTGTCACTCAACTTCATTATACCTTTTTAGAAACAGATAATTCATTGAGAATCTTTTAATCTTCAGGGTTTCAAAAAGGGGAACAAATTCATTGCAACACAGGGACCTAAGGATACCAGTGGCGACTTCTGGAGGATGGTATGGGAACAAAATGTTAACACAATTGTTATGGTAACAAATGTCAAAGAAGGAGATAAGGTATTATAATCATATAAAAGAATTTCAAACTCACACTTCCTATTGAGTACAGTACATTGATACTCTTACAATGTTGATAATTCTTTCATGCAATTTTTTGTTCCAATCTATAGGCCAAATGCGATAAATACTGGCCCGATACAGAGGAACTCAAACATTACGGACTGTTTTCTGTCCTGAATGTGAAAGAACAAGAACTGCCTGGATTTGTGGTGAGGACTTTCCAAATCAGAAAGGTATTTAATTGTATGTCATAAAATAATGACATTTTACATGAACAATCCTATTGGGTTGATTCAAATTGAAAAACATAATAATTTTGATAAGACCTATAATTTTGTTTAAAATGGTATGCTGTAGTCTAATACGACATTAACATTAGATAGAGATGAATGTTGAACTTTCAGATCTTTAAATTGACCATCAAATGCTATACAATTAATTGCTGCATGGTGATAAAACATGATTCTAACCTCTTATTATTTAATGATACCCGTCATTTGTGCTTTCACACTTAGAATATTACATTCTTGTCCTTGTTAGACTGAAGATGAAGCAGAGAGACATGTCAGCCAATATCATTTCACAGCATGGCCTGACAAAGCTGTCCCTAAGCATGGGACTGAACTCATTAATTTCTTGACTAAAATTAGAGCAGACAATGAAGGAAAAGAAGCACCAATAGTTGTACATTGCAGGTAGATTTGAATTATTTTCAAATATAATTATTCTTTTTTTTCCCACATATGTTTAATTCTTTTACAATATTAAAAGCTTCTTTACCACATATAGAGTGTATTAAAATGAACGCATTATAAATAAATGAAGGAGGTTTTTAGGGGGAGGGGAATGAGTGGTTGGCAATATCATAAATGTTTGACTCTCAATTATTGAAAAGCTAGAACATATTTTTTTCTAAATCACAACAGTGCAAAAAGGAAAATGTGTTTATTTATTTTCATTCAGTGCTGGTATAGGGCGTACAGGTACATACATTGCCTTGGATTATCTGAAAGACCAAGCAGAGGCTGAAGGTATTGTAGATGTTCTCAAATGTGTGGATCAAATGAGGAAAAACAGAATACAGATGGTACAGACAAAGGTAATTAAAAAGTGATATGATGCCATAAAACCTACGCCTAGTGTATATTCTATAACGTATCACCTTGATTTTCTTAATGCTAAGTATCAATACACGGTACCATAGGAGACCAATGATATTTTTAAATGGATGGTCTCCTTCCAGAATATGAATAAAGTGATATATCTTCAAATCTAAATATCAATTATAATCATTGATAAGTTGTTAATCCTTCCTTAAGTTTTTTTTTTATTATTTTGTTTAGGAACAGTATGTGTTTATTTATGAAACCATTTATGAACATGTAGCTGTGGGAGAGACAACCATTCCTTGTCATGAGTTTGAACATATGTATAATGATATGATAAAGAAACAAAGACATCAGAAACAAACAAGACTGGAACTACAATTCCAGGTAATTGAAAGCTTTCTAATATTCAAGATTCTTGTCTTCATATCAGTTGATATTAAACAATTTTTTAGTTGACAACAAATGCAACAGCAAAACCCCTCTTATCAGATTGTGATCACTATACTAGTGATGAGACTTATGTAGATTCATCAAATCAGGTATAGTTCTAGATTGAGAAAGATTTCAGTAAGAGAAGTCGAAAGCTATCAAAGTAAGCTTAATTTTAAATCAGTCAAAAGTATAAAAAATATTTTATTGAACTAGTGATGAGATTGAAAAATACTTCAAAGAAATCAAAAACTTTAACTATAAGCTTTGGAAACCAACTTTTTAACTGCAAGAATGATATCTAGACAATTACCTTATTCAATAAATCTTTCAAGAATGAATTAGAAAAGTAATAGAATTAGACTTGGAAATTAACATAACATGATAATTAGTATTTCATATTACCCATGAGAAGCTCATTGATTTCTCTTTCCAGCAACTAATGGAATTATCAGCTTCTCATCTCAGAGATAAAAACTATACAGTAGCAAGGAGACCAGAAAACGAAAAGAAGAACAGATCTCGAGCAATCGCTAACCTGCCAAGTACGATGACATATAGGACATTATCATTATGCCATTTGCATGATTACATTTAATGAAAGAAGTTGATGTCAGAATAAGGATCTTTTATATACAGTGCACTTTTTTATAAAGCAATTTGCCATGCAATCTGAGAAATGTTTTTTAAAGTTGCATTTCAGATATAACTTTTCCTATCAACCTATTCAAAGAACGAAAATTTAGTATATTTTTATATGACATTAAGTGCGTAGAGCTATTCTTGTTGTTGAATATTATATGCGATTAAAGATGTGTATTTTATCATTGATATTAATACCTATTTTGATTGGTTATGATAAGTATTTATGTTTTATTTTTAGGCGGAGAGCAACGAGTCATCTTGACAACAGAAGCACTAGAGAGAGGGGATTATATAAATGCAGTATTTGCAGAGGTAATATCAAATAGACCCAGGATTTCTTAACTATAATTCTGAGATAAATATCATTAGTTGGTGATAGTGATTTAATGGTTTCTCTCTCCTTATCGTATCATAACATGTCTACGGCTAAGTAAAAGGCTTCGTCAATTGATACCACTTTCAATCAATTTGCTTTCAGATACACACCTTTGGAATCATACATCAATTTCAACCAAGTTATGTCTTAGTTAGACATTTTTTCAAAAATTAAAAAGTGATTAAAATGAATTGAAAGAAAATGGTTTTTAATTGATATCAAAAGTGTGTTTTACCTCAGCCGTTGTTATGAAAAATCACTAGATTGCTAAATACCTCTGACGATTATGTATACATTTATCTCAGTCCAAATCCATGTACATTTTGTTAAATGACCTTTATTTTTGTTTGATAAGATTGACCTGACCTATTTTCTTGATTGATTCAGGGT
>JAVSBT010448492.1:0-10169 GCA_033118115.1 Pharyngocirrus eroticus
TCCTATTCCTATACAAATTTGTAGGACTTTAAGAGATGTAAACTAAAAGGAAACATGAACATCTGATTAATGAAAATTATGTTTTATTTCAACTTTAATTTGTCACAACAGAAGTGAAAAAAATATATCAATTCAAAACTTGACAAAAGAATCATAAAATCTGGTAAATATTCTTTCTCAGATTTTTTTAATACAACATTACACAGACTATAATTTATATGTTAACACCAATTATTACAATGTTAATAAAATATAATAACATTCAATGACATAAAAATTATGTTACTGAAGAGGTTCTTTACAAAGCATTGAACTTATTTCATTCAACACAGTGGGTTAAATTGAGAGCTATGCTTCACTTTAGTCTGGTTACATAACACCAGAGCAGAGCCCCTAATACTGCCTGTTGCTATGATGCTGAACACAAAATGGCTACCAAGATATGAATAAAATTTACACCTCTGATCATAAATGTACTAAGTTTGGGGAAATAATCCTAAAATCCAATTAATATTGAATCCAAAGTGTTTACATAAACATTGTGGCTGTCTATGCCAACTTTATAGAGTGATTCCTACTGTGAATCATATGGTTTTTAGCCTTTTATCTTTACACCCTGTCTTTTAACTTTATTGATATAAATCACATTAAGATCATCTTCAAAATAAGATTGCTGATTAATGCAGTGATAGATTTCTTTGCAAATCACTTTCTTTGAAAGATATACTAGTCTGTTGTAAGACAAATGTAAGCATCAAAGAATACACTGATGAAAAATTGTTTTATCAAGGATTACAGACCACCCCCCTCTATTGAGAATGGGAGGCAACCTTGTTCATTCTTCCTATATTTCCATACTATTATATAAGCATTTGAATGTAATTTGTATAATTATTACTTCATCATACACTTAGATACTTTAATAAACAGGGGTATTTTGTAACATTATCTTGGCAATTTAGTATGTTATATCATTAGAAATCTTGTTTTACACAGAGGGTTTTGAAGGTATTATTATTAGGATGGGCATGACCTTCAACTTTGATTAATTTTCTTGTAATATCAGTCTAGTGACACACAAACTGTAGTATTCACAATTTGTCATACCAGTAAATGTCACTATAATGATATGTACATGAGGCTTGTACTGCTATGATAAGTAGAATCACTTCAAGTATTTATTGTCTCACATAAAATAGGCATAACTTCATGATTCTAATTAATAAAGAAGATTCTTATCCCACCTCTTTATATTTGGTGTATATATAGACAAATAACTAAACTTTGTAATGAACTAAAAATCACATTCAAATTAAATGAGAGGACTTCACAGTAAAGTCTCAAAATGTGTGAATTTCTTGACAAAACTCCCATTAACTCCCATTGTCTAAAGTACTCAGAGTACTCAACAATAGTAAGTGTATGCTATAGCATGTTATAGCATGCTATACAGCCAGCCACTCAGTACTCATAGCTCATCACACATTCTGACTGACTAAAGACGTCAATATTTAGCCTGGGACTTGACTGTGCATGACCATTACTAGTGATGATTAATTAAATAAATATGGCTACTCTTTTATACTTGCCACTATCATTGGTGGTACTTTAATAAATGAATCCAGGAATCCATCCTTTATCCCCTTTCCTTCAAGAACACCCCACCCTAGAATGTGAAAAGAATATGATACAGAATCATTCATGTTTTTAAAAGCCATTTTTCTTGCAGCTTGAAATAAGAGGTGCAAAATGAAAAGTTCCCCTCTATTTCTCCTAGGTATTTTTCTAATTTCAATTTCATGCGAATGCATAGGTCGTACAATTAAAAAACGTCGTGCCCATTTTAATTCTGAAATGAGGCCCACGTTGTAAATGGAATTCTTTTTAATGAAATGTTGTTTCTCTTAAGGGGAGATGAGGGTCTAATAGTTAACTCCATCCGCTGCTGTGTAGGAATATGAAGATAACATTTTTGCTGAATTGTGTGCTACATATTCTAGATTTAAACCTACATGTGAAAACAGGAAGGTAAATCAAGGGAATTCCTATTGAAGTATCCAACAAACTCTTAATAACCACAAGTCTTAAGGTTTTCCCTGGCCAACGTCCATCTAAAAATCTGTAGATATTATGACCAACAACTCCAACAATTACTCCTGCCGAACCCATACGACCTGATAAAAAGAAAGAAATATAAAATGCAGAATGAGGGGTAGCACACTGGATCTCTTAGCTCATGTGTTATTTCCTTATGAGCCATCAGCTCAGTGATGCCAGGAATGTGTGTCAGAAAAACGAATTTTGTATTGCTATAGAGAGAAACATATTGGAACTGACATATGGCCACAAACTGAGTAAATGGCACAAAAGTCTTAAGGTATCACTTAGATAATCCTTTTCATAATCTGTTTGTGTAAATAGCGTACAAGCTAAGAGATCCAGTGTGCCACCCCTATCAAGAGTGAAACAGTTTTAAACCAAACTCAAGAAAAGCAGGACATTAGACCAACTACTAAATTGAGATTTTGAACTTGTTCCCAAGGTTGAATTGTTGCTTTTATTCAGCTACTTGAGGCTATTCTGTGCATAATTGCATGCAAGGGAAAAATCTTCTGTATGCAATTTGATTAAATCTGTATGACTATGACACTATTATAGTACATCCCCAACCAACAATTTCACTTACCTGTCCTTTCCCAGTCAATCGCTTTCTTTTCCTCTTTCATCACAGATTGCTCCACAACTTTTTGTTCAACGAGATCTCCTATTGTCAACCCAGCAGACATAGTAACAATATTTGTGTACAACAAATACTTTTTACTGTATGCCTTTCCAAGGAATTTTCTGAATGCCATTCTATAAACTAGCTTTTCAACAACGTCCTAGTAATTTTCATTTAATTATGATACTATAACATATGGCAAGATGCATACATTTAGGATGTATCTTAAAATGATTGTTTACAAATAATACAACATGATCATACCCAAGACTATTCAATCTGGGAGATTATCATGTAAGTTTAAAAGGTAAATGGACTTTGTTTTAAGTTTCAAGTGCAAAGATAGTATGAGAGAATACTTCAAGTGAAAGATATGAGTAAATGGAGATATCATACTGTTGGTCAATGTGTCAATGCTGCAAGTGGAGTCCCTTCTCTTTCTTAAAAAAAATCCCAATTAGGAAAATGTGTGACATATTCCAACCCCCTAGTTAATCTTTCTACTTAATTCCAATCTCTTATATTCTTATTCACAAAACAACTTGCACTAGTTAACAACTTAATATGAACCCCTAAAACAGATCAGAATACTGAAAAAGATTCAACTTCCATACAATTTTTTCAACATTATGAAATCCGAGTAATTACAGTGAAAACAACACGACAAATGCTATATAGTTACACATCAAAAACAGCACATTTTTTATATAAATAAATCATACAACTTTATTTTACATACAAGTACAACAAAAGTTCATCATTGCCTAAAATCCAAGTCTACGACCCAACAAGTAATTCTATAAGACTTTGTATAATTATGTTCAAACAAGATAAATATTATATACTTATCCAGAATAACCTTTTTTTGCATATTTACAATTATACTGTACAATAGATAAAAGTTCATTTCCATAGCATTTACAACTGCATACTGTTTAGCTGGTGTCATATCACAAACTCAAGAAACTGTTTGTAGTGCACTCTGTAATAAATCCACCATGATAGGGTACACTGGAGCAAACTCTTTGCCTTCTCTTGCTTTCACTGTCTGAACATAAGATTCTAAGCTGCCTCTGAAATGAAAAAATAAAAAAATGAGTCAATAGATGCTGATAATTTTTCATTAACCACCCTCAATGAGGTATTTATTTAAACAAATTTCAGTCTGGTAACAATCATTCCTAATTTCTTGGAGCAATGATTTTTTTAAAGCATATGCAGCAATGAAGCTGTGAGCAAGGAACTAAATATCTTCTGTCTCAGTATGCAAAAGTCTACACAGTTCTACTTCAACACAATTATTAATGATACATTTTTCAAAAGCAGGATCCTTTAACTTACTTGATAAATGTTAGTCGGTCCTTTTCTCCAGGGTGGTCATCTAGCCATTGGGAGTATCTTGAGACTGACCATTTAGCAGCCTTTATAAAGACAGAAAATTGTTTAATAGAAAAAAATAGATGGGAAATACTAAAAGTAAAAGCATGTAAACCCCTTTCAAATAGAAACCAGTGTTTAAATTTTTTTTTGGTCTCACAAGTTGCTTCATGAAGAAAAACGTTGAAGAAACGAGTACAATTTACAACAAAAATCTTTACAAACTAATCTTTACCTGATGTGGAGCTTTAAGCTCTGGTGGGGCTCTCCTAAACAGGAAGTGTAATACAGTACTGTGTGGAATGATTTCTCCTACAGCAGGGCTTTTAACTATGTGCTCATTGGTCTGGAATAATAATGGCCTGGATAAGAAGAAAAACAAAATATTATTGGATTATTTTTTGGTCTGTTTAAGTTGTGTTTTACAAAGTTTGAATTTGTTTAATATTTAACAAAATCTACTTTTTGTTGTAGATTGTAATGGCACCCACTAACCATACCACGAAGACTGATTTTTTTTCATTTTACAGATTATTCCTTGTTACTACAAAGTCCTAGATTTTCAAAGTTTGAAAAATGTAATCCTTTAATATTATAATGAGAATGTAGACATCTTCCTCTTTGAGTTGTAATCCATATGAACCCATACCAATACCTCTCCTTACCTAAATGCTCTCAGCTGACGGTAAGACTTTCCCAAATCGCCTACTTTTCGGCACAAAGGTGTGATGGCCATTTCCATTTGAGCGAAGTCTGCTGCCAAAACCATTTTACCACCTTCTCCCAGAGGGCGAACCAGACTGGCATTTCTTACAAAAAGTTCTATTCCTCTGCATGCGATTGGTTGAATACTGTGAAATAATTACCATAGATTCATTACATTGCACATAACACAATTGACTGCGGATGAAATTTATAACCCAGCCAGTAAAATCAATACAACTCTTCAAGGTTACTTCACATCAGATACAGATAAAATTGTATTTTGGGCAATTATTCTACGTTAATGCCAGGACAATTTTTTGCTTTAAATAAAAGAACAAGTGATAAAAGTTTTAGAATAAACTTGAAACCATACCAGTCCATGATAAAGTCTGTACACTGAAACTGTGGCAGATATGTAGCAATGACTCTTTGAATAAACTGTTGCAGTTCTCTCATGTACAATGAGCACTGTGCTTCTGAATGTCCACCTTCTGGTATTGCAGAACTGGTAAATAAAATACCATACATCATTAGTTTCAAATTTATCATCAATATCGTAACTCAAGGGACTAAAAAAGTGTTTCTTCTCAAGATGATAAGGGAAAATAAGCTCTACCTTTGTGATATATTTAATTGTGTTAATAGTGCAAATAAAAAAAAGTATTTGTTTATTTCACAAACCTTGAGAAATCTTCATTGTGCATAGTAAGAATAATTGCTTCCAAAGCATCTGCCATAGAAGCAAAAAGTGGATTAATAGCACTTCCCATTAAGACTACCACCTCTTCCAAGGCACTCACAATAGAATTAATTGCAGGCTGGGGGAATCCCGCCAAAGTCTCAACTACCTAGTGAGGAGGGAAAAAATGACATATATATAGGTAAATGGTAATGGTATACTGAAAATAGTGTCATATTGGTTATCCTTGATATTGATAAGAGTGAAACAAAAAATCAAATGTCTCGGAAGGTAAAATATTCTTACCTTTGACACTGCTGAATGGAGCTGGAATAATGCATTGACAACAGCAGCATTTCTTGTTTGTCCAGCTGTTGGTGGCCCAATTACCTGACTAGCATCCCCTCCGGTTGCCAGCTAAATGAAAAAGGTCATATAACTTTGAGGCTTGTAATCATTTTCTTTCATAAAAGGATCGCAGGAATATCAAAACACAACTATGTTGTTGTATTTCAACTTTCATTTATCTTTAATTGTTCATTCTAGCCTCAAGTTTCTAAGTGAAACAATGCAATAGTGTTTGATTCATCATGTAAAAAAGCTAAAAAAGATAGAGCGTTGGAGCAGTTGCAGGTTTCATGTTTACTCACCATTTTTTCAGACTTGATAGCAAACAGTTGTATTGTTTTTGCAACATTCCTTGCTACAGTGATACTTAATTGTTGGTCAACACTTGAAACATTTAATTCACTGTAAAAAAAATTGGCAAAGAGATTCAAAATTAAAGAATGTTTATGTGTATGTTGTGATATGATGAGGAAAGAAAGCCTATGCTTTTAAATCTGACAGATAGTATAAGATCGCCCACTCATTAACATCTGACCCATAATTGTCCACTACACCATCTAGTGGACAAAGTCATTTTAGATGAGATTGACAAAGATTACAGATGATATCGAAAGTTTTCGGTAAACGTTTATATGATATTATATAGTTAACCAGTATATATATATACGTTTATATGGTTAACCAGTCAAAAGTTTTAATTGTTTACTATTGATGAAACTGGTTAGATGAATCTACATAGGACTATCATAAATCTTGTTTAATTAATTGTACATAGAAAAGAGCCTTTTCTAACAACATGTAATTAGGTCTTACCTTGCTATTGTTTTAGCAATTCCCTGTACTTCTTCTTGAGTTGGAGGATTTAATGATCCCGTTGAAAATACAACATTAATAGGATCAAAAAGTCTGGATAATGATTTGGAAAGGTATGCCGTCTCAAAAGGTGACAAAGAATTCCTTAAACATAGCTCTGGACTAAAAGTAGGAAAAGGAAGTAAATTTTAGTACTGTATTATTGATGGGCATAAATCAAACTCTGTCTTACTATATTCAATGGTCAACTCGAAGAAAATAAAGGCACTATCAAATTCAGTAAGAAATTAATGAAAATACCATGATGTTCAGGCAATAACAGCTGTAAATAAGTACTTACTCAAAATCTTCATTTTCCGGAGCAAATTCTGTGAATATGCTGGGTTCTTTGGGTTGATGTTGGGGTGTATCTGACAATGGTAAAATGTGTGCAGAGTGGGCACTGAACTGTTGTAATCTTTTCCATAGGTCATTATACAATCTCAGTAGTTTGGGATACTCCCCTTCAAAGGCTTGCTTGAGGAATGTGTTAGCTATAGAAGTAATGAAAAAAACAAAAAACATACCTATAATGACTGAACAGTTTGATGGAAACTACTGTATTTTACAATTGCACATTTAAAATGAAAGCAACATATCCTCACTGTTAGTAGCATCAGCAAACTCCTTAGTTAACATACTAGTCACAGCATCCCAATACCTTTCTAAAATATTGACTTGACCATCCTGTAAAGTAAAAAAAGAGAACCGATTCCATACGTTAATATTGAACGCTCAAAAAATGTCTACTTAATCCATATTGCATGATTTTGTGGTGATAAGATTGTTGATTGAGATTGAAATTAGCAACATGTTGATTATACCAGATATAAAAGAGAAGATCAAAGAATATAAAAATGATGATTTTCTAGTAATAAGGAATAGGAGTTGAAGGACCATTTTGTGTTTTACCTTTGCTTTGGCTAATTCATTGATGAAACACACATGAGTGACAGGGTCTCTCTTCTTCACTAAGACTTTTTGCAAATGATGTACCTGAAAAACATAGGGAAAAAGGAATAATTTCAGTTTTCTGATAAAATGACAAATTGATGTATTTTGTTAGATCTGTTTAATTGTCCAGAAAAGTCTTCTTTAATTATATTTCATAGATACAATCAGATTACCTGTGCACATGATGAATAAATCCCATCCATTAACTTTTCCATATTAGTCCACAAGGTGGCTCTGTAGGCTGCAGCATTTCCTGGGGCTGGCATACTTGCTTTTCCAGGACCACCTAAAATGAACATGATCTTATATGTCAAGACAAGGCTATGTAATTGTAAACAATTAATTTTCCACAGATGTCATGTTATCTTATTCTGCCAAAGATTGTTGACACTTCGAGTTGTTCAATCGTATAGCTTTCTATAACGGAAAAGACTATGTTATTATCATAAGTCCACTGGAACACTAACAGTAAAACGTTCTTGTACATCTATTTATTTCTGAAAATTGGCCACTAATTTTCATCAATTGAAATATCCACTAATATCAAAAGTCATATAAATATACTTCCAATGTTGCTTTATCATTTCTATTTGTCGAGTTACCTTTGAGATATGTTGTGCTTTGCTGGGCAGCAACATGTACATCCAAGGCTTTTTGGACATTTTTATGGACATTTTGCTGACACCCTACCACGACCTTTTCCACTGTGTGTTGTAAGCTTCCCAGATTATGAAACACTTGTAAAGATGTTGCAACTTGAGTTTGATTCTGAAATTAACAAAAGAAATTTGTTTCATCTCTTGATGTTTCATTCCTTGGGTAATTTACCGATTCGTTTACAATGTTAGGGTAAGGTATTTGATGAATTCTGACCTGAGACTCCATCCCTTGTTCCATCATTTTTTGAGCTTGTGCCTCTACTTCTTTCCTGGCTTGTTTTATAAATCTTCGGTCTTGTTCAATCACTTCAATACCAGTCAAGTCAACACCTTCTGACAAGTAATCTAAAATATTTATCACAAAACCACAGAATTAAGACAATCCTTGATATATCATTGCACAAGAATATTACAATCCCTATACCAAGGCGTCTTCTGTCAAACATTTCTAAGGCAATGACATCCTTACCATCTTGTACAGCCACAGTATAATTATAAGTGGCAAAAACATGGCAAGGGAGGAGGAAAAAGGCATGGACTTAAAAAGCAGATAGTATAATCTGTCAATAAATCCACCAATCAAGCAGCCTATCTTTATAATGATAAAATAAACACTGCAAAACTGTTCCATTATAAATTCTATATGACTTGATGTTCCCCTACTTGTATTGGTAGAGTATCATCTTTGTAAGAACACAAATATTATCACCAGGGAGTCAGTATGGACTAAGAGGAAGGTGAAAGAGGCCATCCTCATTAAAACAAAGGCCCCTACCCTCAACCGTGACCAAGGATACCAGCTTCCCGCCATCTATGACCAGGTTTTACAGCTTCCTGAGCGGTCAATAAGACATTCAGATCATTCACGTGATCAAGGCCCTTAGTGAGGGTCGAAACGTAGTTTTCAAGGTAAGAAATTACCTTATAAAAACACTATCGTTCCAAAGTTGAACATTCAATTTTCACATATGGATCTTGGAACCAATAACCTATTTGCTAATATCTTTGTACATCTTATTTCAAATAAGAATAAACTATTACCTAGTTCATTCAGACTTTGTGCTGCTTTAGTTATTTCTCTGGCCCCTCCTTGTAGCTGACTGTGTAACTTCTTTGATAGATACAATATTCTGACAATTCTTCTCAACAAATCACAAGTTTCTTGCAATCTCCTAAGTTGTTCTGTTCTTGTAACAATTTTTGTATAAGGCTCAGTCACTTTGCTTCTTATTCTACAGAATATAATAATCACAAACTGAACAATAGTTGAAAAAAATAGTTCACTTTTTTTATGGGAAGAAATGACACCTGATTAACTCAAAGGACAACATTTTCTTTAAAACAAGAATGTCTGGGACATTTTACTTGTGTAATTTTTTTGTTGAGAGCAACGAAAAATACAATGAAGTTACTATCTTATTCTTAAGATATTCTTTTTACACACTTTTGAAATAAGGTAGACCTAGCACTTCAATAGTTTGATTAAGTTTTGCAAGTTGTGTATAACAACACAAAACCAAGCAGATGAAGTAATTCTCACTGTACAACATATATATCTCTCCTTACCTTTCAACTGCAGCCAACAGTGACTGTATTCTTGTCTGCATCATTTGTAGAACTCCTATAGAATAAATAAAAAAAAAAACTTTTAAGGTAGCAAGATTGGTTTTCACCATACCTTTACTCTAACTCTCTTACTTGGTTTATTATACACTTTTCACCACATATAGGAGTTATTGTGGGAAATGTCTGAATAATTTAATGGACTATGCTTTGAAAGGGTACATGTCTATTAAACTATTAAATATGACCTGAACTGCAGCATTTCAAATATATTACATATTCATCATCAGGGTGTTAAGCCTATACTGCA
>JAVSBT010448503.1:0-10169 GCA_033118115.1 Pharyngocirrus eroticus
TTTATTTTCCTCCCTCCTACCCTCAACTAAAATCAATTTCGTTCGAAAAACTAAAAATTAATAAACTCCTGCCTTATTGTTGAAAGTAAAGATGAAAGATGTGAGCATTTGAATAAGTTAATCAGGGATATATCACTTTTCAAAATTGATCAAAACTTTGACACCACCAAGCCCCCTTAACATAAATGAAAGAAGATTCAACACATAACATTATTTTGACCACGTTTTAATATTAATTTTCACATCAGGACATACATACAGTACATATTTAAATTGATTCTGTAGTCAACTGTTTGAAGTAAACTAGGTCAATCTATAGATAAAGAAAAAATTCTATATTCTAGGGCATCTTAGAGCTAATCATGCTATCTACAGGTCATATACATACAATAATTTAACAGACTTACAATTAACATTTAATAATACAATATTTAGTTGATTTTCAAGTTCATTCATACTAGATATAGACAATTTTATTATCGCTCTTCCATGTTCCTCACTCAAAACCAACCTACAAACTGGCTTTTGTTTCACAATTCATAGATATTAGTAAACATTCAAGAAAATGCAGTTGCAAAACTGAAATTGGTGCAAATTGACTTAAATGTGACTCAAATTCTGTGATTTATGAGAAAGTTGAAACAGATCTTGAAATTGAGGCAGGTAAGCCAAACTTAAAAAATAAATAAATATTTACAAGCTTGTCTTGCAGAGGTGTAAAGATTTTTTTTCCAGAAGTTTTTTTTCTCATCTTTTTTACATAATACAAAATGTGGTGAAATAAATATAACGGATGACATAAGTCCTGAGGTAGTATGTCAAAATTGTTAGCTACAGGTTAAACATTTTAAAAATCACATTGACTGAATTGTAAGGACATACCTACCATGCCATTAAAACATAAATGTAACATTTGAACTTCTGTGTGACATCTCATTTAAGTTGGTAAGAGAATAAGTAAAAACTTTGCTTTTGTAGTGGTTATAACTGGTTGGACATTTTCTCAAAAAAAATTATGCAAAGTATTATCACTTAAACTCATGTATACTTTAAGTGCTTCTTTGCCAGAACACGTTACACTAAAATCTAACAGTTGGCAAAAATCAGGTCATCTTCACAGCAAGGTAAATGTTCATATAAATTATACATATTTAATAATTTACTACAACTCTCAAAATTCTATATACATTTTCTTATTGCAATAATTTAGGTTCATGCAATAAATAAAAGGTGCAGACTTTTAGGCATCCCTTATGTTACACCTCCATCACATCCATTTTAGAACTGGATGATTATTTGTAAAAAAAAAATCTTCCAAATATTACATCACCATTATTTGTATTTTTTACTTTGTGTCTCAACGCAACAAATAAATAATTTAAATAACAAATAAATACAAAGCAAAAAACTCATTGTAAAGCTACCCATGTTTTCATAAATATTTGAGCACAAAAAAGGAAATGGAATAGAACAGAAACTTACTAGGGTAAAAAAAATTACATAAAATATATATCACACAATTTGGCCAAGTCAGATGGGTATTTTCAATTGTTCAGTATAATTGCTAGCCTCAAATATTAATGAAATAGTTAACAAAATAGCTGTGCCAATCAAAAGATTTGAGGCATACATTATCATATTCAACAACTAAAGGCGAGATAACCACAACAGTAACATTATCTATAATATAGGTTATAACTGGATGGGATTTACAACACAAATTTCATTCTGTTAATGAATAAATACACATCACACTACAACCCTCTTGTATGGTTTCTTTAAGACCCATCCTTATCGAGCATTTTTTTCAAGGTAATTTTAAGTTTCAAATGATTATCCAACATTTAGGTGTGTTTCTAACTTTTTTTTTCACTTTTAGTTTTTACCCCACATATGATTAGGAGTCAAATAATGTTTGCTGCTACCACATAAATTTCCCTGAAGCAGGAGTTCATGTCATCATAAAGTTTGCATTTTGACAACAATCAAAATAAAACTAATTAAATATGATTCACTAGACTTGAACATTATTTTTCCTATGTCACCCAAGGGAGCAGGGAAGACTTTTAGGGCAACTATCTTAGTATTTGACTAATTAATGGATAAAGTTAATATTTTTTTCTTCTTCAACCAAACCTTTAGCAGTATTGTCAATAACCTACTAATTTAGCACCATATCAATCATTTTAAATTTAGAAAAGTATTCATTTAAATACTTCTTTACTATAATAGCCTAGCAAAATCCCATGTATCATTTCCATCCATTTCCTCTTTGACTTTTGAGCATGAAATACAATGATAATTAGGCAATTTCCTATATTGGTAAGATAATAATTTAAGTACAGACTTATAACAAATTTCCTAATCATATCAGCTGTAGTTTACAAAGAAGGGTATGTCTTAAAAAATGACTCAAAGACACTTGATGAAGGATTTGTTCTCCTTTGTTTTGTTCAAATCATGAAAAGGTCTTTTAAAGGCCTCAAAACACACATTTCACAAATACACATTCTACTCTGGATATATACTTATGAAGCACAAAACACTATACTTAAGACATTTCTCAAAAGCCTTGCCTGCTTAGCAGCATTTCATAAAAGTGCACATTTGACTTTTTGGTCTAAACATATATAACTGTTTGATATGAACACAGACATAATGTCATTTTTATTTTTTATTTGCATAGGCGTGGCAAATTGGTGGGTAACTGTGAATCCCTTTCACACCATATACAAATATAAATATGTGACCAATGAGATTCACACCATCTTTTTTTTAACTCTTTTTTAATAATTTAGTATAAAACAAAATTCATTACCAAATATTCATTTTGGAAGCTCTCAAACCATTTTCAGTGTAATAAATAATGTAAAGAATAAACAATATTTCCTAAGTCCAAATAAACTGAATGATGAGAATGTTCAGTTGCAAATAATTTTTTTCTGCTTTTTTTAATGATAGCAAATCTTTTTTATTAATCAAATTATTTCCTTAAGTGAAAAAAATTACCTAAAATTCCCTATACATTACATTTCCATTTCTATATTGATTTGATCACCAGAACTTTTGTTTCCAGTTAATGTGAGATCAAGAGCAGCAGCTGTCATATCTTGATATGCCACACTGTTTGAACTTGAGTATTGAGACTCCAAACTATCTTGTCTCTCCAGTGGCATGACTTCCTGAGGTGGTAGAGCAAGTTGTGAAGCCAAACTTGAACGGGGTTTGCATGATGCACATGGTTTTAGTAAACTGGTGTCCACCATAACTTCTCCATTCAATCCTTTAAAGATAATCCCACAACAGATCTCTGTTCTGTAATAAGAAATCATGTAAAATTAGAACTATTAGCATCAATCTGATATGTTTGCTTTACTAATACTCTCTAATACAAAAAGCCATGAAAAAAAAGAAATTAAAATCATAAAATATAATTATAGACACACATACTTTTTCCAGTAGTTGAGATCAAGAAATGAGCTAAATCTGGTTGGCTTGGTTTTAGAAGGACGTCTCCTCCTCGTCGATCTGCCACCATTGTCTCTATGCATTACATGATCTTCATCATCTGACAAATCACTTGGTACAGGACTGGAACTGCGGTGAGATGAGCGGTCACTTTGACAGTCATCTCCAACTGCAAGAAAAAAATTATTTAGTGAAATGGATACATCAACATTGCCCTAAAGTTGTTTTCCTCCTCTGGAATGAATGACTAATTTCATGGCAATTCACTCTTTATATTTTCTATGGCCATAAGCCAACTTAAAATAGCTCATTGGTACACAATCCATGTTCATCCAGATTCATATTGTAAAACAAATGGTCACCTTGAATACCCTAAACTAGATTTCCTATCTAAACAATGCTCTTTGAGGTCAACAAGAGCATCATGTTATAGCTATGCAGTTGTATCACAATGGAAAGAAGATAAAAAGTG
Source organism: Pharyngocirrus eroticus (assembly GCA_033118115.1). Lineage (NCBI taxonomy): Eukaryota > Metazoa > Annelida > Polychaeta > Saccocirridae > Pharyngocirrus > Pharyngocirrus eroticus. Next base: position 3,941 of record JAVSBT010448503.1, read on the forward strand.
GCATAAGGACAACCAACTTACCAAGAACATCATCAGAGAGACCTCCAGGGCTTTGTGGTGGTTTGTTTATACGCAGCCTCTTTTTATGTTTGTGCTTCTTTTTCAGTTTTTCTTCCTTAGACTTGCTTTTAATCTTCATTATTGATTTGGTGCCTGGTCCCGCTCGAGCATCTACAACCTAGACATTGCAAAAGATATCTTATTATTTATAGTAAATGTTATACGTAAAACTTCAAAGAGTTAAAATTTAGAAGAGCAGATCCTTTCTAAAAAGCGTGTTACTTGTAGGTAATTCACAATCACAAACAATGAAGATGTTTGAACTGTTCCTTGGCTACTCAGGTGATATACTATCCCATAACAATGATGCAATTTTCTTTTTCTTTTTTCATTTACTTGTCTTAGATAATTATTGGACAGGACAATTTCAAAGATCTATTAATGTCTCTTTAATCTTGTCCAGAAACAAGAAAATAACTTACATGATGCCAGTTTCTGTTTGACCCTGATGGCAATTTCTTCCATCTTTTTACTAGCAAAACACAAGCATTACAAATCTCTCCTGATCTTTTCTCTAATATCTTGAAACACTTGGTGAAATCCCCTTCATATCTCTTGCTATCCGTAAATCTTGAACTTGATGACTTTGCCCTACAAATGCAGCAGCCATTCAAGCTTCGGTAGATTTTGGGCTTATGAAAGCTAAACATCTTGTCTCCCTTTTGTATTTTTTTGTTTTGCTGTTTGATCCAATGTTACATTTATATCTAGAAACAAAGAAAAGAGACATGTTACATTTCAATCTAAAATGACTTGCCATTAAGCTACTACGCACCTCACGCTTGGTAGTAGTCTAAGGACATAACCCCATGTAACGTCACATATTTATTAACATGAATTTCCAAGATGATAACAGTTTATATATGACTTGAAGTAAAGTAACCAAGTAAAAGAGAACAAAAATTTGTCAAAAAAATGATTTGAAATTGAAAATGAACACAGCATGTTTTTCACATGTCAGCTCAAATACGTTCTACTGCTTAGAATAGCCATGACCCTTGAATAACCCCACAGCACTAATAATATTGATTTGTTCACAAATCTGCGTAATATTAAGACAAGAGTTGGTGCTGACAACATGTGTGAATCAGTGTTTTGATGTGGATATTAATTTTGCCAAATACATAAATGTAAGTTTGAATAAAGAAAAATAAGAATGTTTAATTGCTGTCTGAGATTTCAGTTAGCCGATGATATATCTAAGAAACAAAACCATGGTACAACAAATATGTGACTTCAAACTGTGGCTGGTACTTGACCTAGCTTATCGAGTACCTGTTGACAAAATTTCACAAAAAGGCGTATACTCAATTGTTTACCACTTTAATACTAATAAACAACATAAATGCTTGGTAAACAGCAGCAATTTTACAATTAAAAATACCGTTGTAAATTACATCATTATCTTTTTTTTAAAGTACTTCTGTTTACACATATCCATACTGTAAAATGTTGATAAATCTACGTACAAATCCTATAGCATCACCTTGTATTCTTGAGTGAAAGTTTCCAGCTGATTTGTTGATGCTATGTAGATGACTCAATATGAGCAATATTGTTTACTTTGGGAGCAAATCGCAATGCCAAACCAAGTATGTGCAGCTTATTCACTGATCAATAATATGGTCCAGAATGCAAACTACTTTGGAAACAATATTATCAATATGGATTAAGGACACCAGTATAAGACTTCTACATCTCAGGCAGGAAGAAGGCAAAATGATAGCAAATTACTTAGCCACCAGTGTGATTTTAGAACTTATGTATATACTTAACCACATCAGCACATATGTGAATATTATTGCAGTTCTTAGGAATATTGTTTGTCTAAATCAAATTACCATAGCAACTTGCTTTGAAAACAGTCCCAGGGCTATCAATCTAGAAGACTGAATTATGGTACATTTACAACTGTAAGCTTGAACATGGATGCAAATATCAGAATAAAAGCTCCTGTTCCGGACCATGAAAACTAAATGAAATGAAAAGGGCAGAGAAACTCTAAACAAAAACCAGCAAATATACAAGTACATGTATATTAAAAAAAATCAAAAAAAATCATTGTCAACCTTATAATGAATCATGAGGGATGTAACAGAAATACAATTTCGCACTTTGTGCATTTTATTCACGGTCATCATTTAGCCCTGTAGAACAAACTCTTGTTTATATCAGACAGCAGACTCAATACATACAATGTACTAGTATACAAATGACACAATTTCACTGTTTGTGTATTATACTCAGCTCAGACTATAAGCCTATCCTCGTTCAAATGTCAAAATACTGTATCTGCTCGCTTTATACATTACACATACTTACCTTTTCTCTATTTTTGTCCTTACATACTCCAAAATAAAGAGGATGCTATCTGAAGTCCTCAGTGTTGCTATTGATCCCACCCTGTCAATGACTAGTATAGTGATTCATACCAGCATCTCGTCTTAACATCACATACAGAGCATGTGTATTCATTCACAAATGAGAATCGTGGAATCTAGGCTGATTCCATTATGTATGCTTGTGACCTGCCAAGACTCCATTGGATCATTAGTCTCTTGTCTGAGTAGATGCAGAACGTCACTATGTCTGGTCTTATAGTACAGATACATAACATGACCAAGGACTGATATAACTTACTTAAAAATTGAAGGATTTAAAAATGACTTCAGTCAGAGCCAAGTTGCACAAGAATTCCAATATGTATCATATTGGCTGTGATAAATTGATTATTTCATACTGGCTATTCTTTCATGAAATAAAGTGTTCCATGCATAAAGGCCATCAGTGGCTGGTTGATACACCAAGACTTTTAATTTGATGGGTATTCCCTCATAAAAAAAAACCTATAAATTTTTTATTTTGTTAAAAATCTAAGTAACCATAATACTTAGTTTTTCTATTTTTTAAAAACTCAACCAAAGATCTTTACTTTGGCATTTACTGTGAAATTACCTATTTTTTTCCTAATACAGAGCTAGGTTAATAAGTTGGTAAGATAAAACCTGATAGACAAGTAATTTACTTGCAAGTGGCAAGTCTATCTCAGAAAATTGACACAAAACTCAATATAATTTGTATGCTTTGAAAAAAAATCACAATTAACAATATAAATCAACAGAGTATGAAGTCATGTATTGCAAATGTTAAATTATGACATTTTTCAAAATCATAAAGGAGTCCTCAATAAACATCAGACCTTATCTAAAAACTAGGCTAATATATATATATGTGTATTAATACCGTAACATACTAATGGTTGCAAGATTCATGATAAGATAAAATAATTCTACATTGGATATCATATTTTGAGGATGTAATATATAGGAATGCTACACCACACATTTTCAGGAAAGAAAAATCAAAATAGTGAATTTCAATTACTTACTGCACACAAAATATGTTATCTTGAAAACTTCCTTTTAGTTAATGAGGGTAAATTGAGTTATATATATATATATAAAGTTCTGCAACTTTTTCACAGTTTGATATTCACAGGGTAAGTGTCAACCACACAAAACTGTCAATATGGGACAGATGGCACTTAACTAACAAGCCGAGATTCCTTTGTGAAGAAAACAATAGGACACATTGTCAGAACATACTTTCTTTTCAGGTATATAGATAGACATCCATGCAATGATCCTAATATAATGAATTATTTAGATGTTTTCACATTACTGAATCAAAAGTCAATGTAGCTTATTCCAATACACATTCATAATATTAGTGTTTATTGCAAAGTACAATATGGATTGAAGTAGACTACTGTAATATCAACAATCTGAACTCTTACATGTCAAGCTGAGGTTATGACACACTAACCCACAAGATGAACTTAAGGATAAACAAACTTGCAAATGAAAAAAACCAAAAACACCTCCACTTGTAACAAGAAACACACACTGGACTTGAATACATTTTAAACCACATCACTCACTATTCATATGTGACATAAATTTAACTCATAAGTCCTGTCTGTGTACAAAAGAAATGTATTTCATCTTTACCATAGCAATGAAAATTACAATTTTCAAAACAAACTGGATTCAGAAACACTTTGATACTTACAAAGTGTCTACTGTCATTGTGAGAAAAGAGTAACGGAATGTTAAACCTAAAGATATTGAGCAGTGAAGTCAACAGTTGAAGGAATGTATATAATTTATGTAAAATAATACAGACCAGAGACAAAATATTACCTAGCTGTCAAAGCAATTTCTTTAATTGGAATTTCGTTGCTAATATAGAAATATTTGAAGACTCATTTGAAAACATTGAACTAATTGAGTTCAATGTATTAGTATCTAAGTAAATTGTCCAACATTGCAAAAAGGGGAAAAAAAGAGCCAATGAAAGGTCACAACCCTGACTACTGGCCGTAGAGTGACCCCTTGAATATGTTCGAATTATTCCTAGTGCGTTGCTATAAATAGCAAAAGCCAGATATCACCATATTCAGATATGCGTACATACTACAACTTTTCTAATAATATCAATATCAGATTAATATGAAACAAAATTATTTATGATTCATAATAATATACAATAACCCACAAGAGTGAAAATGGAACTGTCATATCACAGAAACGTAATTTTCATGCAGTTTTTCATATTTTTGAGTTTGTGGCTTCATTTTCATAACATAGTAGATCTGAACAAAGGACTCCATGTTCTTTGTTGGCAAGCAAACACTTATAATTTCCCCGTTTCTAAGTATCGTCAAAAGAAGACACCAGTATAGTGTATTAACATAAATTCCAACATACAATAAAAGATCGATAACAATGGCAAGTAATATAAAATAAAGCATAAAATTGCCCACACAAAATGGATTCACTAGTTCAGACACGGGCGTTGGGCTTGTCATTACAAATTCAAGCTGAACCAGGGAGGTCAAGAAGCCATGTGAAGCCGAAACAGGCTCTTTTTATCAAGCAAAATTTGACTAAAATAATGGAAGACATGCATTAATTTTTAAATATCTTCGAACACTAACCTTTCAACTGTAATAACTCTTGAATTTGTTTTTTGTCTCTTCTGATTTGAGTGTGTATTAGGGGAAAATTCTTTCCCTATTTTCGTGTCCGGCACACGTTGTAATGTAGGTTGTTCATGGAACACGCATGCGTATTGCTAGACAGATATTTGCATATTACACCTACACCAATGTAGTTACCGTAAATTCATGTTGAATCCAGAATTTCTGATAAAGTAAAAAAAATATAGAATAAAAATGAAATTACAGAATTAGAATTTATTGATACTAAAAATTTATGAAACATCGTCAATGAAAATATCGGTTATAAATTCTCTTTTCAAACACAAGTATATAATCTGCAAAATTTCATGGAAAAGGATACATAATCAACTTTTCCCAAGTGAGAGGGGTGGTGGTGTGTGTGTGTGTGTGTAGGGAGGGCAGTTTTTCTTGGGAACTGGAATTTATTTATTCCCTTGGATTTGGGATTCACCAAATTTGAATTACTTGGGATATTGGACTTTGTGTTATCTTGGGACTGGGATTTCTTATCTATGGGTTAATTTTCTGGGATTGGGATTAGAAAAGTTTGAAATTGATTTATGCATAATTTTGTCAAAAAATCTAAATGACTAACATGTTTGTAAAATTTAGAATATCCAGTATAACTATTATATAAGGCTATTTGACTCAGAAAGATTGTGCATCATTTTTATTTTGAAAGGAAAGTACTGACAGAGCTTGCTCTAAATCATTTATATTATTTTTTGTTTTTCTGATACTATAAGAAATGAACATGGGGAAATTTACTCTATCAATGTGAAAAATTCACTTTTCTTTTCTTTTTTTTTGGGGGGGGAGGGTCTCATGTATTAGTATATGTGACCACTATCTGTTTTACCAATGAATTACCATCCCCTGCTATTTTACAAACCGCTGAGAGGGTAAGGGGAGGGGCAAGACATAATTATTCAGTATTGGAGTACAGCATAATCCATTTTTTTTGATTGTTTTATTTTGAAAATAAGTCACACAAACATTATATTCAGAGGTACTATATAATTTCAGCCTACCAAAAAGGGCCAGAAAAGAAAGACAAGACTTTTGTCCCATTATCCAAGACTTGTCAAATAAACAGAAAGAGATCAGACTTCAAATCTCCAATACCACAAATCCAGAAAAAAGAAA
>JAVSBT010448525.1:0-10163 GCA_033118115.1 Pharyngocirrus eroticus
TAGCGTCCTTTTAGCTTATGCATAACCTATATCATGTACGTCGGCAAACGTCCAAATATTTTGAGCATGCTCAAAAAATTATTTTTGCCTCGGCGTATGAAAGCTTAAGCCAGCGTATTACAGCGTGCTTTTAGCGTATACAACCTACTCCTAACCTACTCCTAACCTTTGTCAACGTTCACCAGCATGTTGGTAAAAATCCTTGAACGTTGGGAAATACGTTATAGTGTGACAGCGCCTTTAGAAAAGATTAAAACTTAATTTTAACAATACTAAAGTTGATAATTCTATCTCAGGATCTGCAGAAAGAGCTCTTTAAAGTGCCTTCTTTCTTTTCAACAACTAATTTAAAGTCACTGAAACATCCATTGAATATTCCGTACAAATGATATTTTCAGTTGATGCCATGTTAAATGCATGCAGTACATCTAAAGCAGTTAAAGAATTTGGTTACATAAAAACTCAGGATTCATTTGCAACTACTGCTCCATTGGATAAATCATGTACATGTAGACTTACTGCACCAGCCAATACCATGATATACTTGGAGGTGTTGTTATTTAAGAGGACTTCGTATGGAACAGATGAAACTTTACAAATAGGGAATTGGAGAGCTGAGGATAGCCCTATATACAATATCCCACTCAATGCCAGTACTGAAACACACATCACTTTCACACAGAAATATAATGCCACTCCCACCATAGGTGGATTAGCTTGGGTCTACTTTTCAAGTAAGTGTCAAATCCACTGAAATTATAGGAATAACATTTTGATATTTTAACTATGGAGGCTTTTTATACTTTAGATAGTTAACAATTTGGGATCAAAACCCCCTTTTGCTTTTTTTTGATGAAGACCATGACTTCCAAAGGTTCTCAAAGTATGTTATTAACATGCAGTGATATAGCAAGGAACAGCACCTACTCTTTGTTAACTGTTTATTATTTGTTTCAGGTCCAGAAAATATCAGTGTGAAATGCAGCGCAACAATACCTTTGATAACTACCCCAACTACTCCCACTACAGGACCAACCACATCAACAGCAACAGCAGCAACAACAGCAGCAACAGCGACAGTAGCAACAACATCAACACCAGCAGCGACATCAACAACATCAGCAGCAGTAACAACAGCAACAGCAGCAAAAACGATAGAAACATCAGAGATGGTATTGATTGATAAAAATACTGCCACTCCATCACCTGTACCATTGGGGAAGACTAATACAACCCTTGGTAAATATACAGGCAACATTTTCGTTAATCCATGCATATGCTTCCAAGGCCAAATTAACCTCTATTGTAAAACTGACACACAAAACGAAAACATCAATGACTAGTCTGTTCCTCCATTTTACTCTCCAACGTATTTTTCTGATTGAGATTCATTTGTCTGATCATTATAGATAAATTGTCATTTGAATTAGCATTCGGATATATACTTGGTTGTGTAAAAAACATGATACCATATGACGTAAACACTTTATTGTTATCATTATATAAAAAATGTTTATTTAATTTCAGTTGCTGGTTCTGCGGTTGGAGGTGTTGTGTTGATATTGATACTATTTATTCTTATCGTCATAGTAGTCAGGTAAAGATTTCATAGTTTTTGGTTATAACTTTCATAGCAATACCTGAAATAACATAAAAGCTATTTAGAATGGCAATTTATATAGAGTTCAATCATTCCCTTTTAGATTCTGCATTTATAGTCCATTTTTTAATTCAGGAAAAGAAAATCTGCTCACAAAGACACACAGCCCATCGATAGTGAAAATCATAACTATGCAGAAATCACCAAAAAATCTACAAAAGAACAAACTGCAAATACCAACAACCCTAATCATGAAAAGCAACAAGACGATGATCCAATGCCAATTACAGCCTCACCTGGAAATGGGAGTGTTTACAATTACAGTATAAATGATGCTACATATGCTATAGTACAGAAATCAACAAAAACACCAGGGACATCTAGTGATAAAACAATGAAACAAGAAGAAAGTGATTATGATTATGCAGTATCACCAAGACTTGTGGAGGTCAATCCTGATCAAACCAATCATGATCAAGAAGAGAATAATTATGATTATGCAGAGATTAAAAACAGACTTGAAACAAAAGATACTGATACCAAAGGCATCCCTGCTCAAGGGACTAGTTATGAAGTTGTCAAAGGATTTCTTGGTGAAGATTCAACTCTCACAGATAACGCCATCTATGCTGGATCTGAATCAGGAGGTGATTCCCCAGAAATGGAACAAGTAGAGGGTGATTATTCAGTTCTCACTGACAATGCTATTTATTCTGGTGACGGTGATTAACACAACGGAAATCAAGGACAGTCAGATAAAACAATGGAAAAGCAAAGAGAGGAATCCACATTTGAAAACAATGCTTTATGTACCAATTGCTTACAAAGTTTACAAAGATAAAACACAAACACAATGAAATGCAGTTCTGGCATAATGCATAATGCCTAAATATAAAACTTTAATTTCAAATATAAAAACCTTAACAAAACATCTCATTAGTGGCACTTCATTACGCAAAAGAGACAACACAAAGACAAAAACGAGTAAAAACCACTAGGTGACAGGAAAACAAAAAGGGACAAAGGGGGGGAGGGAGGGAAAAACAATTCAGGCAAACAGTCGAAGCGTCTTCGTATGACTGCACCACGAGGAAAAAGGAAATGAAACGAATCACGTGATAGGAACAAGGCACGCCACCCAGTAGAAGATACTTGTCGCAATTGACATAAAATTTATTATAGTGTTCCACTATAATTACATTTGTATTCTAAATGATACCAAATATGTAGAATCTGGTGTTCTAAATTATTCTAGACAAAAGCATCCTTTAAGTAATTTTTCGTTTACTCTTATGACTCTATAATACTGTAACATAGTTTTAAAACTTTATCACACAACAGACAATATTACTTACAAGAAGATAGCTTCCTCTTTTGGAAGCGTTATCGACTATAATGTCAGGTGCCAAAGAGACATGTGCGCCCTCTACATTGTCAACACTCCAATACTTATCCAAGAGGAAAGCAAATATAATATATAGATTCCATAATTATCAAATATTGATTCTTGCTACAAACGGCGATTCAATATATATATATATATATAAAAAAAAGAGAACAGAATGCTATTATCAAACACATTTCTGTTGTTAAACTACCCTGTCGAATAAATTACCCTTTGCAAAATCAGACATACATGTATTTCATAAGTAAAACAATAACTCCTAAAATCATGTTTGTTTTACTTTAAGGTTAGAAATATTGCAATACATTTTGAACAATAGATGGTTATTTTATTTTCCAAGATTTTCGTAGCAATAAGCATATAATGTATGATTAATTTCTATAACAAGAAGATGTGTGGAAAAATACAGCTGTAAACATAACATAATCTTCACAAAATAATTCATTGGACTGTATGGTGATTTAATTAAGGTAATCATATTTCTGTGACTTTCTTTGAAATGTGGACATTTATAGCCAGATTTATTTTGTACACTGTGAATATTTCCACTTGACCCTTTTAACCCCAACACCATATGTTTATTACCAATGGCCATTGAATGTTCTGCTTTGTTATACGTTTATTGATTATATGTTAGTCTTATGGGGTAAACCAATGTAATCTTACACCACAAGTTAAAAGTGTCTTTAACTTCCTTGTATGTTTAAAGACATGTTGGTATGTTTTGATTAAACATACTATGATCCTATCATAACAGACTGTTACTATTTTATATATGAATACGTAGAAATAAATGCATGTCTTCACTGTGGTTTGGGGCTTTTTTTAGTGTTATAATCTAGGTCCGGTTTTAAGGAACTCTAGCAACATTTGACAATCGTTAAGCAGACCTATAAACATTTGAATGATTCTGAATACCACATTGTGTTGATTCAGTCAGCAAGGAGCAGGCTTTTAATCCAAAACTATTTGGAATCTTTTTTAACTTATATTATATTCAGTTTAAAGTGAATCAATGAAGTAAAGACATTAAAAATGTTCGGTGAAGGGGGTGGGGGTATGTGGCTATAAAGGATTTAAATAAAAAAGAAAACTCTGTTGTTTTTTATATGTCAAATAACATTCAAATAAAATTGAGTGACATCAAACTGTGGCTAAAGATATCCGAACGTTAAAAACCTATACTTTTATAGCATTATCTTTTAAAGAAAATGATTATTTTGGACATTTATTCGTGCATATCAAAGAACAATCATAAATCACACCCTTTATTATAATATCCTCATCAAACTAAGACCTATAAAATAGTATAAAAGGTTAATCACTTCACTTAAATGGACCATTTACACGATTCAGATTTGCACTCAAAGCCCTGTGTGAGTCAGTCTTTTATATCTCATAATAGTTTTAAAAGGTTCTGATATGAATAAACCAAACAGACAGTCTAGAGCGAAAGGTACCTGAGTCGTCTTCGGACGTTTTATGATAATGCTGATTTTTTAAAATATTTTAACCATTTAAATTGACCATTTAAATGAGGATACACAAAAGGTGAAATGATAGGATGCTATTAAGGATGATTTTGATGGTTTGATGAGACTGTGATTTTAAAGAACTGTGGTTCCTTAAAAATTGACTTAGGCAACTGGACTTAAAAAGAATAAAATCATTATGATATCTAGATGGAAATGTGGCCTTGATTTTGTGGATAGGATGACAGTCTTAAGTCATTTTTATTTGCCAAAAAATGACTTAGGCAATTTGAGCTCTAGACTGTCGAAATTCTTAACAGTTTAGAAAAAATCGAACAAGATCCTGATACGTGAAAACACATTCTTTCAATGTGTGTAAATGGTATTTCCAAATAATCATGCTGTCAGCTTAATCTCCACATTTTACGTCTCCTACATTTCAAAGCATGACACTACTTCCATTGTACCGTTAACCTTTCCCTATACCATAGCCTATAGGGCTAATGTTAACGGTACTGTACACATGACTGTACAGGGCTATACTTTAACACTGTGCTTCCACTCATCCATTGCTAGTCATGCGTTGCATTCTTTGTAAATATTAATGTAAACATCAAACAGGAAGAAAAATCATGTCTACTTTAATATCACTCACTGCAAGGGGGAATTTTGTCGAGTACATATTTATAATCCCTTCCTTGTCGCAAGTGATTTCCCGAAAGTAACCAGTCATATTTCAAAATGAATCCATTTGGATACCTTTACATCTTCACTGGATTGTTAAGTAAGTAGTTACATAGTATTGTATCAATACACTATTTGATTCATATACCACATTGTAAATATTTTGCTAGATCTTACATTGTACACGGGGTGTCAATAACTAAGATACCTGATTAAATGTTTTTGTAGCTCTATGCTGATATAGCAATAATCACAAGTGGATGACATTGCCCTGTTGTTTTCGATTTGCAAACACGTGTCTTGTTATTCCAAAACAAACTAATGTTAACCTTCTATATTGCATGTATACAATGACAAAACGTGTTTTAAGTGACTGACTCTTATCCTTTCTTTAGTGTGTGTCTTTTTGGTACAAGTTGAGAGTCATGTGAAGGAAGCCAAAGTGTGTTACAATAATAAAGGAAATATGCTTGAACTTAGTTGTATGGATGGAAAATTGATCTCAATACAGAAGTTTGTCCTAGGATTCAGTAGTGATTACAACCATGGTAAAGAAGTGTGTACTGATACACCAACTGATTGTACTGTACACACAGATGTACCTGTAAATGACTGTCAACATAAAAACAAGTGTTCTTTTAGAGGTGACTTGACTGCCTGGCGTGAATGGTGTGGAATTCAACATACAAACTATGTCCTAGTCCAGTATGTATGTGTCAGAGAAACACCAGGTATGACTTGCATTAAAAAAAGGTGGTATCACAAATAGATCAGTATTTCAAGAAAGCAGTTCCTGGCATATAACTTCAAATACAATAATGATATTCTGTTTCTATAATATTCTTCTAATGGGGTTTCACAAGTGGCTAATGTAGCTGGCTTAGCTGCATTCAAGCTGTGAACATGACACTGTGTCAGTACTACTCTTTATTTATTATTTGAAAATATATCTTATTTTCACCCATCACTAGATAAACTGAAATATAGTCTGATTGTTATTCTTCCTTAATGTACGGACTCTATTTTATATTTAATTATGTCTATTTATTGAATAGATTCGACAAAATGTACTGCTTTAATTGTTTGAAATTGTTTGGGTGTTTCAAATTCTTTCAGTTGAGTTTTCTTGGCATGGCGAAAGTAGTGATACTACAACTAGTATTAGATGTGCTAGTGGAGAAGTCATACGAGTCCATAATGCAATGAAGTTTAATCCAATCGACAAGGACAGGGCAGATTTTTGCTCTTTCCCTGATGGTAGAACTGATGAAGCCTTGATCCCCATGTCAGACTGTCAGGGAAGACAAAGCTGTAGTTTTACTAGGAATGACACAGGGGCGTACTGCTTAAAGATGACGTACACGTGTGTCAAAGGTAAACTAAGGTCTTGGATATCATTATTAGTTACAATTTGTCTGTACCATCATAATCTTTGAAGCCTAAGTGTATAATTATTAGATTTAAACCTTTTTATATATATATATATAGGTTTTAGTGCCTTCCTCTTTTCTGACAATAAATCTTGAATGGCTTGATGCATAGTTTGCTCAGTTTTAAATTAATCATACAAAAGGTTCACAGTTAGATACAGTGATGTTTCAGATGTCTAAGGAATAAGACAGAAAACAAAGGCTTCTTGACAAAAGATAGCAGCATCTGGCATGTAAAAGACCCAGAAGGGTATTAAAACAACACATCCGATGTGTGATAAGTTGTAGAAATGGGGTATTGGCATATAAGACTAGCAAATTATTAATGTAGAATGGTTTGAGCTGCAATATTAAGATTACGTTGTAAAATCCTTAGGGAATCTGGGAAAGCATCATTCTGTGTTGTTCCTAAAAAGAAATACAATCATGTAGGATTGGCTAGAGGTACTAAGTTAACCGTTTCAGTATGCCCGGTATCCATACCCCTGCAATAGTTGTCAATAAAGCTCAGGGAAGCAAAACTTCAAACAATAATTTATCATTCCTTATGCAGTTTCAGCGGATGTCTTTCTGAATGCATGCAGTGCATCTAAAGCATTTAAACAATTTGGTTACATAAAAACTCAGGATTCATTTGAAAACACTACTCCAAAAGACAAGTCGTGTAGATGTAGACTGAATACAACAGAACATACAATGATACATTTGATGGTGTTGCTATTCAAGAATACCAGTTATGGGACAAATGAAACTTTACAAATAGGAAATTGGAAAGCTAAGGGTAGTCGTTTGTACAACACCCCAATCAGTGTAAGCAGTGAAATAAACATCCATTTCACACAAAAATATAGCAACTTTTCAACTACAGGTGGATTGGCTTGGATCTACTTTGAAAGTAAGAATTTCGATAATAAATGATTATACATACACATTTCGGAAATATTGTTTGAAAAGTTACTAATTATAAATATCTTTATCCTTATTCAACTTCTATCCATTTGATTTAGGTTTTCATTACGTTAATATCAGCTGCAGTATAATGAATCCATTAACAACATCCACTCTACCAGAGACAACAACATCAGTTACAACAACAACAGCAATACAAAAATCCCCCAGTGTAACAACAGCAACCAGAACAACAACAGCAACAACATCACAACCCAGCACAACTGCAACATCAGAATTGACACGGACAAATAATACTACAGAACCTGTAATGACAGTGACTGATGGGCCGCCTAGCATTACAACAAACCCCACCAAAACAACAACTGGGTCTTCCAGTATTGCAACATCCAGAGATGGGAATACAGAGTCAACTACAAGCCATACAATTGTTGTCACAAAAACAGAACAACTCAAGGATAATAACACAATGCAAGGTAAATAAAAATGAAAGAAATGATCAAGCCATTACACATTGATCGTTTTGTATCGATCATTTTTCTTTCATGCTACATTTAGACAATGATTTAAATCACAAACTTTGTAAAGTCTTAGATAAACTTACATTCCAGTTAGAAATTTAAAAAGTTAAAGGTGTATTCATGAATTTTGTTTGGTTACATTTCAGTTGCTGGCATTGCTATTGGTGTTGTATTGTTTTTAGTGATGCTGGTTGTTATCATAGTGATTGTACTATTAAGGTGAGGACAAGTTTATCATGTATAGAAATGTTTAACCATCTTTGATTTGTAACCATATTTAAAAGATATAATTTTTTATCATGTCCATATTATAACATGCTTCTTATTTTTTTCGTGTTAATTCCCTACTTTTTAAAATGAACATGTACTATTACTATATAATAGAAGAATTACAATGGAATGAAACCAATTCCTATCACCTCTCATTTATTTTAACTTGTTCGATATTTTGTCTTTATGTTTTCAATTTATTTGATGTTTTTTTCTTTGATTCAGAAAAAGGAAATCTTCACCTAAAGATGATCATGAGTTTGATGATGATGGTAATCAAAACTATCAAGAAATTTCAAATAATTCCAAAAAACAAAAAAGACAAACTACAAATTTGGACAACCCTAATTATGAGAGACAAAAAGATGATGACATCATACCAATAAATGTGAAATCTAAAGGAAATGGAAATCAGGAAAGTAATAATGCAACATATGCAGTCGTACAGAAACCACAACGACCACCAGGGACATCTAGTGGTAAAGAAATGAAACAAAAAGAAGAGGTTGAGTATGAGTACATTGTACCGCCTAAGCTTGGAAATGTTTCAGGAGAAAACTCGAATCAAAGTGATAATGATGTTGGAACACAAAATCAAGAAGAAAATGAGTATGACTATGCAGAAATTAAAAACCGTCTTGAAGAAAGAGGAACGGATGACAAAGGAGCTTCAGCATCAGGCACTAATTATGAAATCTTCAAAGGATTTCCTGGACAGTCACATGATGAAAGCCAACCAATCAACACTGAGTCTCAAAGTCACATGCCTGATGATGTCAGAAGAAGTCATCTGAGTGATAACTACTCCACACTTACAGACAACGCCATGTATGCTGGATCTGAATCAGGAGGGGATTCACCAGAAATTGAACAAGTAGAGGGTGATTATTCAGTTCTCACTGACAATGCCATTTATTCTGGTGACGGTGATTCGGGCAATGGAAATCAAGGACAATCAGATAATACAATGCAAAACCAAGGAGAAGACTCAACATTTGAAAACAATGCCTTGTATTCTGATTGATTGCAGAGAAAAAACATGTATGGCTTAACAATTTTTTTTTTTCAAATTCAAACCAACTCCTACAATCAAACACTGACAATGATTGAGTTTAGAGCCTGTGTATAGCTTTGCATAAGGAATTCGTATGTCTAGATTTCTTTGTAAACAATTCCATAGCTGCTTAAATTAGGTAGAAATGTATACACCAATTTTGACTGTTTGAGCAGTTTTATAAAAATATTAAAAATATACCTGAAGATGAAAAAAATGTAAATATGGAGCTTTGAGCATGCTCTTGATTTAAAAAAAGGGATGGAGTTGAATCATAATGTGTAAAAAAACGTTTTCTTTTCAATCTTTTATGCTTAGCATTCATCTAAATAATCTTTGATTATTGATATTGAATGTCAAGTTATTTGGTGACATTATGTTAGAACTATACAATGTAGTGAATGTACATGTTTTTAGTTTCACACGTCAAAAATGTGTACCAAATGTAATGGTGAGCTTTAATTTTGAAACTTAAGTTGGCTTCCTTAAACATTATTTTAATGAATTTGTTTACTTCCATGGTGCTAAAACAAATGTTTAGTGTGCATATTAATTATTATTATTAGGTCTAATATTGAGTTGTTCTAGATCCTCTAAGGAATATGTTTTTGTCAATCAATAATAGAAACTTGTTAATAAACTGAAGCAAAATAAACCAGTGCAGAATTCCTGCTTATCAACTCAGAACATTTTTTTATTTTCCTTACAAATATTATAAAATAACAGAAAAGACATGATTACACAAATACCTTATGATGCAAATATTCTTAAAGTATAATTATCAAATTACATTTACAATTTAAAAACTTGGAACTTGT
>JAVSBT010448547.1:0-24525 GCA_033118115.1 Pharyngocirrus eroticus
ATTATCCTAATCGCAGCAGAATGGGAACTAATGTGCCCAAGTGATTTTGTAATTAACACCTGATATTTTTGACTTGCAAGCTGATAGCACATTAGCAGTAATGCAGCTATACCTGTAAAAACTGGATACTTTTCAAGCCTTCAGTTCTTCAGTTCTGTATCATGACAAGGCAACATCAAATTAAAGTATGAGATGGAAATAGCAAAGGCTTATGGGTAATAAAACATCTCTCTAAGACTGTGTTTTCCCAATAAAAACTATCAACTGCATTTTCAAACCATGACATTTTAGCATTTTTGAAGCAAACTTTATTTGTCTTTTGTCCCAAGTTTACATGTCTTCTATTGAAACATCAGATGGCAATGCCAAAATACTTTTGGAAATGCTATTAAATTGCATAATTTATAAGCAATCTTTTTTGAAATCTTTTGCTGAGTTATTTGTGTGATAATAAGTGCCCAAACCATCATTCGGCCATATACTTAATTTTCATTTACATTTTTAGACGGCACTTATCTTTACAATTTTCCAACAACCAACTATCTGCAAACATTTTATGTTATAGAGTTGCTGCTGCATGCTTTTGGTTTCACTGTAATCTTTATTCACCCTTCACAGTGAAATTTGATTGACAATATTAAAGAAGATGGAAATCTTAACAATGTGTGTACATGTTAAAACACCCATGAGGTAGATCTATGAATATAATACGTTATTGTTGAAGGAATTTAATACAGACTTAGGATTTGAATCATCATTGCTCAACTGATTGCAGTGAAACTTAGACAATATGCTCAGTGAAAATTGAAGAAAGGAAATAAGATCTTTTTTCTTTTTCTTTTTGAAAAACCTTACTGATCGATATTCAGTGAAACCTAGAATTTTATGTCCATTGAAAATTGTGGAAACAAGAACATCTTTTTAATGTTATCTTATTCTCCCTGTGATGAAGTAAAGTCAAGGCAGTGATTGCAGCATAGTTTTTTGGTGTTTTTTTTTTGAAAAACATTAGAGGAAATGTGACAAATACCAAATAGAAAGAATGTATTTAGAGACAAAATTTTGTTCAAACATAGTCCCGTACTAATTTTGCCTTATTTAATACAGTAATATATTTGTTTTTTAACTAATTAAGGTACTACTGTAAGGCTTATTAATATCAAATTGCATTGGTATTACAGGGAATAATTTAGTGACTCAAATTTGATTAGCACTTTTAGAATTTTGTATAGCAGTTTGTATCTCTGTAATGTTAAATTTGGTGAAATTTGTATAGCAGTTTGTCAATTTTGTGTAGCAAACTGCTATGCGAATCAAGGTAAATTATTCCCTGCATTATATCAAAATGATGCTTGAAATTTTATAATTGAAATATTTATTATCCAATATCCATGGTATTACTTTCAAACCAAAAAGTAGATTTTTTTTCAAAACTATGATTTATATAAAGAGGTGAATGAACTATCATCAACATTCAGTTTCTGTTGAGACGGGGGGGGGAGGGAGGGGGGGTTTATATTTATAGGCCAGTTTGTAAGACAAGTGGATAACTTGAAGGCAAACACGATAGACAAAAAACTCAGCCATGCTAATCACACTAAAGCGAATTGGATTGATTAAATATCTGCAAGAGGAATTAATGGAGTCTTTCTATATAAATCATTGGTTGTCTTAATTAGAAACTCAATCCATTCATTGTCTTGTGGCAGTAAATCACAGAATTGTGGGCTTTTTTTTAGATTTCATGAAAGCATGCTGTCCAATCATCCACTTACAGAGAGGAAGTCTTTTTCTGTAGAATGTTTTTGTAGGAGTGCTTAGAATGTTATAGAAGAATTCATATCAAACTTGTAACGATGATAATGGCCATTTTGCATCAATGTATTATTGATGTATGGGGAAAAGATTATAGTTATGATGATATTTGTTAGAATATTATATAAAATAGGTTACAGTTTTCAAAATGTAAATTGTTTGCAGCTATGCATTTTTATTATATCATGATACATGATTAACAATGAGTCTGCATCTAAAAGTTTTATGGTTTGAAAGTATTTTGCAGCGTTAACCTTAAACTTAAGAAGAAATGTTTGTTTTCAATTTGAATTTCAGCTTTTACTTTTACTTATTTCTCTTCATATTTATTATATACGGAGTTAACTATTGCTTGCAATTTGCTAGGGATATATCTGATAAACAGATATAAAATTGTAGAATACCATATATAGCAGAATGCAATTCCAATATGACTGTATCCAGAATTGATGAAAAGGCAATTACTGTTAGGGGTATAAGTGTAGTTATTGTTTTTTTCTTATTTTAATGTATAAAAAGCATTTTCTCTTATGGGGTGATGATCTCAAATTAGTTTTTGCATTTCCTTAATAAACAACATTTGTGTTAAAACGATTGAGAGAAGCAACAGCAATATATGGATGGAAGACACAAGCTATGAAAACCATTTAGTCTGAAAGCTATCATCCTTTCAATTCAGTTTTACCTCCCTATGTGAGGGATTTAGTATGGGTTTTATACTGCCCACACACAAACACACACCCTTACATAGGGATTCATTCACTGTACACTGTAAACGGCTAGATGGTGTGTGTAGCCTGTAGCATTCAATGCATTGCCAATTGTATGCTGGCATATTGCCAACGTGGTTTGCACATTCGCATAGCCCATACTCTCAATCAATCTAGGTTAGCTCTCTCGGTGGTTAGGGCTGATAAAAACATTCTACATTATTTTGGAAAAAGGAAAAAAAAAAATGGATTACCCTATGATTGGAAATCTGCTGCATCAGTAGCTGAATATTCCAGACCTTTGAACATGGATTAAGCTAGTTCATTCTCGGTTTATCCACCATTTGTGTCTACATGGGAAATACCAGAGTTCATGTTCGTTATTGTAAAAGTGGATTTAATATAGGCATAATCTTGGGGGAGTTCAACCTTCATCCATGAATACAAACACTGGCAGATTTGGACTATCACAGGGATACTGAATATCCATTTAAATAGTGAATATTTTGCTAGATATTCTGGACAAAAATAAACAGGTTGGTACATATGAAAGTTTTATATTTCTTAGCGTTATAGATTTGTGAAATATTCACATATTCCTAATATATAATGTACTGAATAATGTCACTGTCAGGCAAATTTGTATTGATATTTCCTGCCGAAGTCTAGGATAATAATAAAAAGGAAGTGTTTCCTTTAGAGAGAAAACATGTAGGAATAAACGTCCTTTCACAATTTGTGCATGGTTAAAGGAAAACTACTGCTTTCACAATCAATATGTATGAAGATTATAGGTTTCAGTATACAGCAGTGTCGGGGTGATTCAGAGAAAAAAAATGGTTTTATTGGAAACAACTAGATGTTCTCATTTTTGGATGGATTTTCTGTACACAGGGAGTGCTTTATTTCTTTTTTCTCAGAGGAGGAAGTTAGCACGATTATTATGGAAACTGCTCAAATCTGGCCAATTTCTAAGGGAGTCACTAAATGGGGCTAAAGCTGTCAGACCCCTAGTCCTTCAAGAAAATGGACCCTAGCTACATGATAACCTTTGATTTGAGTTGATACTGCTCAGTCTTGTTACAGGATATTTCCTCTATAAAACATTTACATTGGAATACTTAAATTTATTATCTAGAATATTGTTTTGTGTTATTTCCATTTGAATTGAATAGTCTATAGAGCAGCTCTAAATCAGTTGTGAATATCACAGCATTTAGTTTTCCTAAGCCCCCCCCCCCCCCCTTGCCAATGTTCAATGATATCAAATTGAATACAGGACCATAAACATGTCATTTTTTACAACATTGTTCAGTTTATTACATTCTTTTGTTTCTTGTTATCTCTTATCTTGGACACATGTGACATGTTGTCATTACTTTTGACAAAATACATTTTGGAATTATTATCTGTCACGTAAGCTTAAAATGATAAAGAAATACTGAAAAAAACTGCATTTTCTACTCAAAATGCACGCGTACCAAACACCGCAGTGAATTGATAAAAGAACAGCTTGGAAAAGGATGTACATTGGCCTTATTTGGTGACATTTATCAGAGCTTTAGGCAAGAATTGACATATCACAAATGGTGACAATGTCTTGAATTTTTTTGTTCATGAGGGTGAATGACTTCAACATGATAACATTATGTATTCCAGCCAATATTTAGCAAAAACACAATGCTGTTTGAATTTTTGTCGTTTGATTTGTTGTTTTGTCTTTGTACTTTGATGTATGGTGTTATTCAATGATTCAAAGTTAACGATTCTAAATTAATTTGCATTTTTTACCTTTTCCATTTTGAATTTTTGTTCAATTTGATAAATAGTTTGGAAATGCTCATTTAAGCATAATAAAAAATGAATATAACAATGAAGTGTGGTTTTAAACCTACTTCTAAGACTTTCTCTTCTACAGTACTTTGATCTTTGAGTCCCATTATTCTCCTATTTAAGGACATTTTGTTCGACGAAGCGTGACGCCTCAAGTTTCAAATTGCAATACCATTAAGATAAATGAATAAAAAACCGATCCTCAGCCTCCTTGGGAATATTTTGACAATTTTAAAGCCACCCCTGTACAGTTTTAGAAGACTTGAAATGGGATGGTTACAGCATGCTTTCCCCCAATGTGGTATTGTTAAATATGTAGATTGATTAAAGTTTTATTTTCCATTATAATGATATGATCAAAGGGTTGAATCTAATGTGGATGTCCTAATTATAGGATATATTGGATGGTATAATTATCAATCCCTTTATCTAATATGTACTTACTTACTTATGGAGGAAATGCTATACTAACCTGTGTTTTTCCCATGCATGGCTCATAGACTAAACGCCATCCATGTTTTGAATACAGATATATAGCTATACCATGTGTGATAAAGCATTGCCATGTTGGATTTAGGTACCAGTTCAATGTGTAAATGTAAAGGACTGCCTTTGCCCTATACGCCAAAGCTAGGTTGTAAATTTACTTCTGAAGCATATATCAGTATGGCCATGGGGAAAAAATGCTTTTTGATATTATCATGGATAGTTGTCAGATCTTCAAATTCTTTTCAGGTTTATGAGCATTTGGTAAATAGATGCAAACATGGGCTTATATCTGTGGATCATTATTTGGTATGGCAATATGGAAAATGAAACCTTTTTGGATCTGTTCTGTAAACTCTGTTTAAATCTACCATTCAGTTGATATGCAGCTTATTATACTAGCTTATTGTACCAGCTGACAATTTTACATTCATAAGCAAGAAAGCTACTCCGAATAGGTTCATTTTTGAATTTATTAACAAATTTTCCTTAGTGCCTGAAGATGTTAAAGTTAACAACGAAAATTTGCTAAAAATTCAAAATGAACCTATACAGAGTAGCTTTCTAGTTTATTATACTTGTAGCTCTAAAATGAGACTAAGTCTTATAATAACGGGTAAAACAATGATTGATTAATTGCATGTGAATATTATGAGTTTCTGTGACTCTATTAGGTATTGTGCCAAGTCTGTGTCTAATTTCCTACAATTAACATGTAGAGGAGATTTGTGTCTGCATTATTTGCAACTCAAGTGAATATAAACAAGGCTACAGCAATTATATGATTTAATATCTAGAAATATTTCAATAATGTCTTATGAAGTACAGTTAAACCAAAACTTGAAACAGGGTGCAAATTAGATATTTTTTGCCGAAGGATCTCGGCTAAAGTTTCAAAACAAAATATCAGTGGGACAACACCCTGCAGCTACTTCATGATTAAGATAACTGCCCATATATTGACCCCCAGTTATGTGAACCTGAACTTGAAAGATTCCTCCTAGAATAGCGACCACTTTTGGGGTTAGATCCTTTAAAAGGTGTGAATATAAGTAATGTTTCCATTATATGATTGTCTTTCAATCACATCAACCCTATATCAGATTCCTATGTTGATAAATTGAGAAGACAGTTTGGAGAGAGAGTTTCCACTGAAGTGTAATATATTTGACAGTTTGACTACAATAGAAACCATTTAGAATCGGTAATGAAAAGTAAACACTGAAACTTTATTGCATTCAGTTGATCATGCATAATATGGAATGAAATAAAAGGTTTTATGTTCACAATGGTCAAACTAAAACCATGCAGATTGCATTGTAAGAAGCTGTGTTTCAAATTAATGATATCAAACGATAATAATAATAATAATACTTATAGTGACAACAAAGGATTAAAGCGTGTGGTCTTTCAAATTGGACAATTCCTGTTGATTATAGAATTGTTTTCAGTCTGACAGTAGCAGTTTCTGTTATTGCTTGAAATTAAGGTTGGATTCCAACCAAATGTTAATCCACAGTATAAGCTGTGTTAGTGTTGGCAAACTCCTTGATGGAATAGAAGAGATACTGCTAATAAAACGGCTGTAATTCAAGTTTGGAAATTAAAAGAAACCTCACAGTCAGTTCATGTGGATAAAAAAAGGTATCACATTGTGTAGGAACATACAGCAATAATATGGAGATGATTTCAGGAATGTTTTTATTTTATGTAATATTTAATTGTTTTCACAATAGTGAGTATGTACCGAAGTGTAGATCAATGAAGTTATGGTTTCTCTAACACATTGAAGAGGTCTTATAAATTTAAATTGCCAGCCATGTATCAATGAATTAAAACGCAAAATTCAAAATATTTTTCCGTTTTTCTCCTGTATTATTTGACATACTTCTTGTAGTTAAACATGCATCCCATTAGTATTTCTGATCCAGGTTTAGAGGTGGCACAGATGGAAATACCTAATTTCAAATTTGAAGTGTAATCAAACAAGTATAATGCCTTTGATTTGTAGATTGTTCTACCTTCATGTTTTACAGAACCAGGCGCTTTGCTTTGCTTTGCTTTGCAAGTAGCAACTCCATGTGTCTTATAACAACCCATTTGTTGAATGCCTGATACAATTATTCACAATTGATGACACTTATTAGGTGTGTTCATAAGGGATAGAAACTGTGACCTTGAAAAAGGCTGACAAATGTCACCCAGAGCATTTCCAGTGGGAATTCTGACTTTAAAATAAACCATTTCTAAAATCTCCAAAGGATACATGCAATAATTGCAAGTTGAGTAGAATGGACTTTTCTCTTTGACTCTTTGAGGGAAAACATTAGAGTAGATGATAGAAATGTGATAACTGCTAGGGACTTATAATTTGTCCTGAATCTCTGCCATTTTTCTATAAATATGTGCCATGCCAGTCTCTAAATAGCTGTCTAGCTCATTCCTCAATTGGTATTTCCATTGTATTTAGAATTCTTTCATGTCTCATGCATAAATCTATACTTCATTTTCAGACTTATTGTGCCATATTGTTCATAAAGAATTGAGAAACATTACGGAAAAATGTCCATAAAACTTCCCCGATCCATTGCCATATCTTTAGCCCCATACAGGATTTATTCAAATCATTTACAACTACAGATATGATGAATTATATAATAGCATGTTATATTTAACATGCAGTGGTGGTGACTCCCTAAGAAACCACATATCTTGTGGCACTGATTTTGGTTGACCACATTCATTAAGCTATGTTGATAGATAGATTTATCCACAGAATTGTATGTTGTTATATATGTAATCATTCCTTTATCAAGATATAATGGTTGACAGAGCCTCAGAGGTCAATATTATTTTCAATCTATTCAATTATTGCTGTGATGACTAAAGGTCCTTCCAAATTGTTATTTCAAATAACTCTTCCATCATCAGTGACCTGTCGTCTGTTATCATCTTGCTAATGTATTGAGTCTCACCCAGAAAGCAGATGTAGTATCAAAAGTTTGTGCATCCCAGCATGTGATTTGGGCCTTATATCCCAAGTACAAATCAACATGCAAGCTCTCCTTTACCCCCCCCCCCCTCATACTCATACACACTGATACCTAGCATCCATCTCCAATAAGATGGCAACAGATATAATATGACCAGTTGTGAACATTTGTGAATCATGTTTCTGTTTTTTAACAGCCCCTTTAAATATATATATGATATATGTTTATATGAAAAAAAGAGGCAACATATGTTATTGGTTCCAAGATCCATAATATTTATGTAGAAAAAAATACTCAACTTAGGAGCATGATCAAGGCCTTTAGTGAAGGCAGAAACATTGTATAATATGAGGTAAGGAATGATCTCATAAAAAACATTGTTCCAAAGGTGAATAATTTTGTCTGCAATATAAATTGGTAAATTGGTTGTATTATATTGTATTGTGTAATCCATGAAAACTAAGAAGAGAGGTAGTAATGTCTCTCCTCTCATATATTATGTTTGGATGCCATTGTATTTGAGAGAT
This sequence comes from Pharyngocirrus eroticus, assembly GCA_033118115.1. Classification (NCBI taxonomy): domain Eukaryota; kingdom Metazoa; phylum Annelida; class Polychaeta; family Saccocirridae; genus Pharyngocirrus; species Pharyngocirrus eroticus. The sequence continues at coordinate 8,365 of JAVSBT010448547.1, forward strand.
AAAACATATCCTGATTGAAGACTGCCTCACCTCTTTGTGTGTGGTGAAGTAAGGTCTCATCATGTTTGGGTTCTTTTACATTTTCAAGACTGCAGGGAGCAACTGTTTTTTTGTCATTATCAGACTGAGTGTCACCATGTTATTCATCCTGTGTTAAAAAAACAACTAAGTCTCTCTGTAGTTTAGGATATCATTTTGATTTGCAGAGAAAGAAACAAACCAAATGACCTTGAAATGTTCCATAGAATTTGGTAATACAAAATTAATTATGATGAATAAGTCCTGAACTGCAGAATTTCAAATATATTACATATTCATCATCAGGGTGCTAACAAAGTCAACAGAATTTTCTGCAGTATCGGTTAGCACCCTGATGATGAATATGCAAAGATGAGGATATACAGATAGTAATGATTTAGATTGACCTCATAAGGACTTGGGATCAGTCTGATCTCTTCCCTTTGAAAAATATTGGCAGGTCTCATATTATAGCCATTTCATTAACACACATAACAGGCAAGCAGGGCCCATAAACAACAACAGCTAAAAAATCTAAATCCACCCAGGAGAGATGCTTCTTTACAACCAGCTATGCAAGCTACAATGTCAATTTGAAATTGTTGTTTCTATAACATTATGTGAGCATAGTGTGTGTGTGCTTGCGACTGAAGGCTTCTTCTTCTTTCCCGTGGAATGATGACATGCAATACATTGATTCATTGGACATTCCACACATGTACTGATCCTGTCAAAAGACTGCCAATTTAGGATGAATGTCTTTGAAGCTTTTTTATGTGTGAGGAATTTTCATATCCTCAAAAGGTACATCATCAAAATGTACATCATCAGTGTCCATTCAGCACAGGTTAATTACGAAGTAACAAGGGCTGTGCCACGATGTGATTGGATTTTCTTTCAACTGCCCCTTGACTATGTGCATGCTGTTGCATTTTTGACATATGTCTCATACAAATTTTGCCGTAATGTACTATTATAGAATTGATGGACATTTTAAACTGAGTATCTAAAGGCTTTCTATCAAGGCTCATAGGAAGACATTTTGGTAAATCCTTCAGTCAACATGCTTATCATTTTGGTAACCAAACTTTTTATGGAGATATCTGCATGTACTTTAAAAAAAGGAAATAAATCTGTCATTTAGACTTCAATTAAAAATTCAAAATACAATTTACATTGCCTTTGAGTCAGATGTCTATTTACCAACAATACTGCAATTATGATGTCTGAAATATAATTACGAGGTTTTCACAACAAAAATATACCCCATACATGTACATACATTTAAGGACCTACATTTAATCTTGAAGTTATGTAGACAGGGAATCTGTGAAAAATAAGCTTTGTTAGGATAAGGTAAAGGTCTGCCATCAAAACGCAAGGTTAATTTAGTTTTAGGCCACAATACCATCAAGATATCCTGCTTATTGAATCAAATTGAGCTTTGCTAGACAACCAAACGAAACAGATTTTTTTTCATTGACTCCATCTGGACACACTATAGCACAATGTCATCTGTGTGTTAGTGATGGAAATTTATCTAGTTGCAAGAGGAGGTCTGTTATTCCTCAAGAGAAACAATTTGTTCTGAAAGGAGGTCCTAGCATTGTTCTGTTTGGAAAATAAATGGATTTGATAGATGATTAGGGAGAGGGGTGCTATGATCAAATATCGCTGTAATTTATGATGCTACAGTAAAAACTAATAACAAGTATTAAAGTGCAATATGCATTGTCTATTGTTTATATCTGCAACGTTTTTTGGAGTCATTCTTGTTCATTGGTTGATTTCTTCAGAAACTTTTTTGTTATTTATATGAGCTCCTTTTTGTTACCTTTTATTGATATTGTGGTTCAGAGCTGATTGGCAATTTTGTTCTGTATGTTTGATCTCCATTATGTGTTCTTATGATATCTAATTATTGAAGTCAAGTTTTTTTATGTTTTTTGTTTTTTTACACCTTTAAGTTTAAGAAGTCTTCAAATAGAATGTTAGAGATTTTCAAAGAGCAAGGCACAAAAGATGCATGTGTTAGATTTTAATAGGTACAAGGTTTTTTAATAGGTACAAGGTTTTTTTTTGCGTAAGGTTTAATTGAAAGCTTAGTGATATCAATATTATCTAATAGGTTCTGAAGAAGGATGTTGTGAAAGCGATGCATTCAAAGGCAGACAAATGATTGAAGATGAGTTAAATGGTTTGCTGGGGTGGCATACTAAGCTATAAATACATATAGGGAAAGATCTATACAATACATGCAGGTTGTAAGTGAATGGGTGACATTGGTTGGATGTACATGAAAAAGTGGCAGCCATCTTTTCTTCTGAAGGTCAACGACAGCTTTTAAAAGAGTAAGATGTATTTTGGAAATATATCTTTTTAGCCTTTTGAAGGTTGATGGATCTATGACATCGGTTTGTATGACATTGTGTAGTACTGGCCATCTTTTTTTTTCTGAAGGTCAAGGGAAGCTTCAAAACTAATTATCCCTAGAACCATATGTCAAATATACACATTATTGTGAAAGAGGGTCACAGTCCAACAAATGTGAACCAATATTCTGAGACATTCCCTTTCTTTTGGGTTAATTGATTTTGAAAACCATTTTCAATTCAAACAACTGTTACTAAATTCCTTTTCATTGTTTCCCCATTAAATAGTATGAGATGAAACCTCTGCCTTCCCCTCTGTCTCATTTAGGCTTCAAATATTCATTTAGCTTTAGATACAAAGAATTTACCAAAAAAAGGCCAGCTTAATTTGTAGTAAGAAAATATAAAAAAATCTGATGAATGGTCTCATGTTTTCTTAAAAAATGATAGGAATAATCTCCTGGGGTTTTAACACACAATAAACTAAAATCAATTGAAGCAGACATGAAAGGGTTAATCAATTTTCATTTCCAAGGATTTTTTTCTTCTTCAAATCATGATTTATTTGGAATCTCAATCATCACATTTCTCATGTCAGTATTGGATCTGTGTATTTGGGATTTTAACAGGCTGTGGTACCATGTGAAGTTCAGATGCTCTTTATAACATGTAAATCCACAAAACTTACCAGGACATCATTTAGTAAACCAATTGAAATTAGCACTTTATATAATTGTGGACTTTTTAGCTGTTAATATTTGTGCAATATAAGTTTAAAGTTGATTATAAAATTGACTGTATTTGGGTAACAATTTTAAAACAATAGCTTTATCAGTATTTACCATGTAGATACATCATGTAAAGCTTTCAAGGTCAAAACTGTCCTTGAAAGACACAGTGCATATGCGAAAGTACAGTTATATACTATATATGACAGTTCTGACACGAATATGATGCTGCTGATGCTGATGACGATGATGTAGATATGTTTTAGAAATCAACAAAAAATGAAGATTATGCACAATATCAATACTGATTTACAATGTGCCTTTTAAAATCTTCCACTGTGTCTTTTGTCACTATCCATTTATGATGTAATAGGTTTTAGGTGATTTTGTTATCAAAATGTAGGACATGAAAATAGAGATACCCCCTGCTCTATCTGTCTACTGTATACATGCAATTCAATATGTAGTAGGCATAGCCCCAAGGTATCCATTCTGTGTCTTCACTGAAACCCGTCTTCTTCTTTTTCCACCTTTAAGTAGTTAGTATGCAAAACTCTGCTGCTAATTATAGCTGCCATTATGTGTTTTAAAAGAAGACTTTTGAATGGTATTGTGATCCTGATTACATCAACAAGACAATCCACTACCCTACTAGAGTCACTGTGTTAAATACAGATCCTTTAAGACAACATTTAAGCAATGGGCCTGAGAGATGAAAGATTGGGAAAATTCACTGTCACTGTAACTTAGGACGAATGCTATTGTAGGTAGGAGGTCTGTCAGATTCAGTCAGATTTTGAGGTAACTCACATGAAGGATATATTGTGATAGAACAGTCAACTAGCATTTTACTTGCAATGTGTGAACTTCTATAGTTATTTATGGAAAAGGTGATATATATATATGAAACAGGAGAAAGAAAACTGTAGGATATATATATGGACAATTACAATGTGGATATGAAATGGTCATCTTGAGTTCATATGTAACTAGAGGGGTAATCAAAAACTGCCTTAGGTAAGCTGCACTACAGAGAAATCAAATTCAGTACATGTAACATGTATTTGTCAAAGGCTGAAAATGGCCATTATTTTTGTGACATCATTAACATTATAGGATTAGTTTTGTTTCAGCAACAGCAATGTATCTTATGACAAAGTCTAAAATGTCTGATCTATTTTTCTTGATTTTTCTAAGTATCTGAACAAATGTAGACCATTTCTTAACAAATTGGCTTTTTATAGTGATAGATATTGGGGGGGATCAACTGTGTTTCAGGAAAATGAAAAGTTATTTTTTTAATGCATCATTGAACTTTGACCTTGTAAGGTATTTCTCTTTTACTGTTGATATTGGCTGTGGTGGTTGGACATACTTTTGGAATCAATTTGAAATCTTTCTCAACATCTATGTTGTAAAAAATGTTTTTGAATGTATTCCTTAAGTGTGCCTATAACCAAGGCCAATGAGTCTGTCGTAAATTTAACAGCTAGGTTTCATTCATCCCTCACATGGACTGACTTGTGTGCATGTGTAGCATTTTAAGGATACAACCTTGTAAAGCAAGCTGTGTCTCAAATTAATATTCTTTTAAATTTCTAGAAGTTTATGATATTTGAGTTACAAGAAACAATTTTCGATGCTGTAGCCATATTAGTCTCTGCCTTAAATTTCTTAACCTAACTTTAATTATTACCATTATGCATTAGGAGTGGATATGTTATTCCCAACTCTGATCACCTATAAGACAAATGTCTTCATGCCACATCCACAATTTTCATGAAGGGAAGAACTTGAACTCTGACATTTTGAGTGGCTAGTAAAATTCTACTTTTGTGAGAGGAATTTCTTCTGTGTGTGTTTGTACAAAATACAACTGTAACGAGATAACATGCAAAGGTCCAATGAAGGATTGTTTATAATATCAGGAATGACATGTCATCAATACTGTAATGACAGAGGGAATTGTTTTTGCCAATAATGATGCATATGATTGTTGGGGAAAAAAACCCAGACATGTTGCTATCTTGAGACAGGAAGTGACCAAAGTCATTTTATGATATTCATACACACTAATACTATTACCAGCTGACAATTTGACATTAAGAAGCAAAAAAGCCATTCCGAATAGGTTCATTTTTGAATTTATTTGCAAATTAATTCAAAAATGAACCTATTTGGAGTGGCTTTTTTGCTTTATACACACTAAGCCAAAGTGTTTTAATACATATAATCTATTCTACTGAAGAAAAAAGCCAACAGACTGCTAAAGAAGATCTTTTTATATGTACAACTACATGTATATAAATGCCATGAAAGACCTGTGTCAAAATGGCCATGAACTCAATGAGAAGGAACAATGTGCAACAAACAATGGAGCTCTCTGCCTATGATTGTCAGTCATTTATATTACAAATACATTTATTCCAAGTGAAGTCCAAAGTCCTATTCCATTGTGTGTTTTTTATCCCCTCTTATTTCACTCCTTTCCTAGAAAAGGACCTGACCATGTCATTATAGAAACAATCTTATTGTGGAACACAAGACTGTAATGGAAGAATATATATTCAAGAACATTTGAGAGCTGTATCATTAATTTTTTCATGAAAGGTTGAAAGCTTAATTGACTTGAAAAAACAAAAATTCATGACCTGTAACTGAGATTGAAAATCTGATACTTTTACAGAAATAGCTTAGAAATTGTTTTGTTGGGCTTGGCAAGTCTAAGACTTTACTTTTTGATTAAGAACTATAGTCTTAAAAAAAGAAGATTGTAATGGCATTTTCTTCAAACAAGAAGACAATGTGATAAAGATCTCTTTTGTACAACTCCTTGCTTTGACCTCCCTTATTGTGTTGTTATTCTAGACAGCATTGCAACATTTTCCTGGTTCTTGGACTGAATGATAATAAAGCATTGCAGTACAATGTCAACCTCATCGGTTTTGTTGAGAGATAATAGTGGTGTTGTTTTTTATTATGGTCATAAAATACAAAAAGCAACAATCGCCAGCCACTATTAAGGCTTTTGATTATATACATGTCTGGTCATTTCTTCCTTAAAGGTCAATTAAATAAGGGAACATTTATAAAGGTCAATTAAATAAGGGAACATTTATCAAATCAAAGGATACTTAATTGCCTTTCAGTTGCTTCAATAATTAATAACATGTTGTCTGGTTTATTCTTGAAGGTATCTGTAATGTCATTTTTAAGTTTGTAATTCAAGTCCATGTATGCACATATGATTATATAGTCTTATTTCTTATCTAAACGCAACTATCTTTTTGGAATATTCCTTTAATATTGTTAGATGTTTGTGATATTTTGTCATTAGAAGTTTGCTTGGGCTTGATGTATTCCTTTCATGATAGCAAGCAATTGTATGCCAATGGCAACTTGAGTAGAAAAGATATATTCTGGTTCCTGGTGATTTAGGACGGTTTTCAGTGAAATAGACACTATACAAATGGGGCTTATTGCAGGTGATTTAGGACAGGTTTTACTGTAAGAAATACTATGCAAACGGGCTTACTCCAGGTTCCACTGTAAGTAATACTATGCAAACGGGCTTATTCCAGGTTCCACTGTAAGTAATACTATGCAAAAGGGGCTCATTACGGGTGATTTAGGACAGGTTCCATTGTAAAAAATACTCCAGGTGTTTGTTCCTGTGGTTTGACTGGATATAATACGGTAAAGAAAAGGACTGGCATTTGTTTTGAGATGTGATCAGTTAAAGGTATTGATTAATGAAGCTTTCCAAATGCATAGACGCATAGACGTGATTAATATAACACTCAACATAGAGACTTGATCATCTGTATGTTGTAAGATGGCTGGATCTGATCCAGATAAAACAGAACTCCCATAAAACCTTGCTTAGTAGTTTTTTATTATAGGATGAAATTTACAGAAACCCTATAGATGTAAAGTTTTACTTGCACTTTGAGGATATTGTCATATTTCAAATGGTCATTTAAGTGTTCTTCGTTTTTAACAGCTTCTGTGATGATGTTATTATTTTTACACAGTCGTGGTTTGTTTTATGTGTTGGTTAGGAATCTTTAAATACTATTTTACTGTGAGGCTCTTTGAGGTATTTGTCGTACATTTAATTATGACTGACAATATCATTCAGACTTTTTTGGCAATGTTTTCTGGAGGTATTGCCATGAGATTCCTATTTGAAATATGGATATAAACTTAATTTGTCTATGCATTTGATGTATATTTCATGACAAAAGAACTGATTTTGTAACTCTTTGACATGCTTTCATGGATGGCTGTTTAGCAGTCTCAAGCATTTTTGACCAACTATCACATTCAGTTGTGGTTTTTGGATTATTTGCACGCAGGGAACATGCACAACAGTCAACTGTTCAGGATCAATAGCGAAAAGATTAAGAATTCAAGGGGTTTGACTAGGCAGTAGAGTTTCATTAAAAAGGAATGGACGTTGTTCCTTGCAATACAAGCAATGTTCCAGTCAGGCTAATTGTCTGCTGCTCCCAAGGTCAAATACTTCTTGTGATTTCTATAACATGGCCTCTTTTCTTTCTGTTGACCTTTCCCATTTGAATAGCTGATGCAGACAGAACTTCTTTTATAAACTTGACTAATTCTTGATCTATTTATTCTTGTAAGCCTTGGAGTAAAGACTTTAATGCTGCGCTACGAGTCTCGGTAGACAGTTTTATTCTTCAGGAGCCTTTTGGAGAAATTTGTCTTCACTATAGGAGAAATAAAACTGTCTTTTAAGTGGACTAACCAATAAACCTAAAGAACCACTGGGAAGACATTCAAAATCAGTCAAACTGTTTGAGTTATGAATGAAAACTAATGAGACAAAAATGGTCAGACAAGTGTCAGGGTGTCATTTTTAATGTTTCAGAATTCTATGTTAAAGGGAGATTTTCTAGCATTTAATTTTTTGTTGCTTTTGAAATAGTTCAGATGCAGAAACTTTCTCTTTTTGGGGGCCGCTTGTGCATCTTCAGAGTTTTGATAAAGAAAAAACAGTTTCACAACATATAACATGGTTCATAAATATAGGAAAAGTCTATTACACTGTGGAATTGGTAACAAAAAATCAATAGCTGTCTCCTGATAAAAAAAATATAAAAAACAAGAAAGAAAGGTTAAGATGCCTTTCTTTAACTAGTCATAATCACGTAGCATTTATTTAAATAATTTACCTTGTTTTGCATAACAGTAACTGTTTGCTACACAAAATTGCTATGCAAGTTTCACCAGTTTTAACATTGTAAAGATACAAACTGCTATGCAGAAATCCTAAAAGTGCTATGCAACTTTGAGTTACTAAATTATTTCCTGATTTTGTAATAAAACAGTTTGTGTTTTGGAAGAAAAGAGGGCAATTAACAGGTTCCAAATGGGCATTTATATATCTTTAGGCTACAAATTGAAGAAATATCTATAATAGTGGAGAATATGTCTCAAATAAAAGTTGCTCTTAAAGAAAGGATGATGATACATTGCCAATGTGATTTAAAAAGAGATGAGGAATCATTTTCATAGGAAAGCTGTTTTAACTTGTTCGTTTTTTTATTAGGTTTCAACTATCTGTAACCTAAACCTGGTAATATGGTGTGATTTTTTTTCTTTTTATTGTGGTTCCTATATTCTCAAGCACTTCTGGGAAATGATAAGAATCTTGAGGATGTTTACATTTCTGACCTAGTTTATTAGTTTGATTGAGAAATGTTGTATTGGATTTTGACCTAAAAGCAGGTCACTGCCAGGAAACATGAGAATATCATCTACTACTTGAGAAGAATGTGAAAGGATTAATTTTCCATTATTAATTAAGCCAACAGTAGCCTTGAGAGGGAACATTTCATTTCAACAACCACATTTATGCAATTTTCTTAACAATAATTTTTCTGCTTTTATTGGTTGTTAACTTTGTATCTTGACTTCATTTTGCCTTGCCATTGTCCTGTTGCAATTGTGTATGGACACAGTTCCTAGACTCAGATATGTAAGGAATTTGGTCTTACGTATAAAACCATAAATTTATAACACAATAGAGTATGTCATTTTTTTAACAATCCCAAACTTTGCATCAAAGTCCTGTGTTTTGTTTGTGTGTATCATTTAAATCAGGACTAATATAGAAACAGGTATTTTCAGAGAAGGAATTCTATATTAACTATAGTATCTATATGATGAAAATTCAATCTACTTTACACTGATTCCTGCTTCACTAACTAGGGTTTGTTTGTTGGTTTGTTTTGTTGTATGTTTGGCTATTTCAGCCTGCTCCCTGCATAGGTTCTTTGTTTTGAGTATTGTTGTATTCAGCCTGGTTCCAGTCTTGAGTTTTTCTGTTGGAGTATGGTTCTATTTCAAGCTGGTTCCTGCTTTGATTCTTCTATTTAAGTATGGTTGAATTTTAGCCTGGATTTGTCTGTTTGAGTGTGGTTGTATTCCAGACTCACTGGTTCTTGCTCCTCTCTCTATCCAGAATTGTCAGTTATAGTGTGTATTTGTTCAATCTGTTTGAGAGGAAATCGCTTTGCATTGAACTCAGGCGTTATCTCACTAGTCTGAATGCTGGAATGAGAGAATGCTGTGAATTATGTATAAAGACTATGACATTCCTGACAAGAGAACATGGACTTATGTCTGTTGTGTTAATGTGGGGGATTTTGTGAGCTAGAAAAGGGAAGAATTTCAATGATTTAGGATAAATGGTTTTCCCAGAAGTCTTTTTCTTTATGGCCATGAAATATTGATGCTAAATGTATAATTAGTCTTGGGTATATTCCTTTATTAAACAATTCAATTGTCAGGAAATATTGTTTTACCACTACCAACAAAAGTTGTGCTGCATTTATGTTCTGCCATGTTTTGTTGTTGTTGTGTTTGAAGTCTACACTAGCATACATTTGTTTGAAAACATAGCCAAACTCTATGTCTGGGCATGCTTGAAAGTATTTTTTTCCCATACTTACTTATGTAAATGTGGTAAAAACACTGCCAAACATTTGTTTCACAATGTTTTGGATGATTTTATAATGTGGACATGTAATTTGAACATTCACCACCTTGTTGTATTCTGTTTTATTGCAAATTTATATTTTGTAGCCTTGATATGCATACATGTACCACTGTTTGCCATCCATTTTACAGCATGAACTTTCTGCACTAAATGCTCCAGGCTTGACATCATGTGTAATTTGATTTCTGATAAGAAACATTTGTGAATAGCCAATTTCATGGGGATTTCTCAAGTGCTTTCAGAGAATTTTCATTACTTCGTAACAGTTCTAAGATGGATAAAATGCAGGCTTCTATGGAATTCTCCCTTTGGTTACATACACAATAGGTTGACAGATTAAGTCTTGGGGTTTGGCTTTGAGGAGTAAATTCTGTGTTATGTTTCATCACTCATGTTTGCCGCACACCCAGAGTAAAGTAAACTGTTACAAAGTAACAAAGTTTATTCGTAACATGTTACTGGAGAACACTGCCAAAATGCAATTTTTACTTGGCTATATAGAGAGAAACATATGGGAACAGATATATAGCTTTGTTACTTTTGAACAAACATATTTGTACTAAAATAAACCCTTTTTTAATCCTTTTTTTACTTTGTAACAGTTACTAAATAACAAGTGTGCTGGACATAATTTGCATAAATTGGGATGTGTTCTGTATCTGTGACATACTGCCAGGTTGAATAGCAAGGCTTCAGGTGCTATTCAGGTGGTTTTGGGTTTTTTTTGTCACTAATGAATAATATCTCAAAGCAGACAATTTGAAGTTGATGTTAATGTTTTAAACACATATAGAGAAACCAAATAATTGTTTAAGTCATCTGCGGTTTGTAGGAGTTACTATTAAAAACACATCACTCAAAATGTGTTATAATTAGGATCATTTCATAAATCTTGCATGAGGCACAAATACTGATAACAGCATATTTTGTGTAATATTTTTATATGCATGGCTATAAGTTACATCCATATATTTTTTTTATTGGAATATGTAACAAAATAATTATGCTAATATTTTGTTCTATTTATCTATTTCCAGCTACCTTTTTGCATGATGAAGGCAAAAGAACAGAAAAAGCTAGGATCTTTGGCAGTTAAAGGGAAAAATAAAGGCAGTAAAGGAAAGGATCAGTACAAATCAAGACACAATATTGGTCGCAGATCAGTGGCTGGCCGTGTCTTCTCTTACAAAGAAACAGAATATTCCATTGTGTTCCCAGATCATTTGTTAAAAACATGCAAAGCTGACCTTGAGCAGGCTGCAAAGTCAACAGCAAAACGGTGTAACTTATTAGAAAAATTAGGAAAAGGAAATGAATCTCAAACTGTTAGCTCTTCAAAGGCTAAAAATGCAGATACTCACAAGGTAGAGACACAGTCAAATACAAAGGGAAGTGATGTCAAAAGTGCTTCTGGTGATACTTCAGAGAAAGAGACTGAAAAGGGGGCCAATAGTAAGGAATCCCCTAAAAGTCTCACTAAAAAAGGAATAAAAAGAAAACTTTCCACAGATTTACCCAGTGCTAGTCTTATAAAAAAGCAACCAAAGTTAGGAAAAAACTCACCAAAAAATAAAACTCAAAAAGTATCCAAAACTACTTCCATTTCATCAAAGTCTCCCAAAAAAGAAAAGGAATTTACAAAATTGAAAGAACTTACAGTAGTCATTGAAAGGAAAAGTGATTCTGGGAATCACTCTGAGACCAAAAAAATAAATGGCAACAAAAATAAAAAGGCAAAAGTTGTCAAAAGTGTTCAAGGGTCAAAAATTGTGAAGACTTCAAAACTTAAAAATTCCCTGATTAAGAAAAAAGGTGATAAGAATCAGAAAAAATCTGGGAAATTGCCTGCTAGTAAAACTAAAAAGATAGTGATTGGTAAAAAGGTAGGAAAGAAAGATTCTAGAATCAAAGATCAAAAGAATACAAGTGGGAAAAAGTCTGTGACTGCTAGTAAAATTGATAAAGATAATAAGGTGAACAAATTGCAAATCAAAAAAGAAAAACATGATTGTGATGTTAGCAAGAAAACTTCTCCTTCAAAGAAAGGAAATAAATCTTCTGGAAAGGAGGCTGAAAAAGACTTGCAAACTTCTAAAACTACAAAAGATTCTTCTTTGAAACCAAAGGGCAATGTTTCAAAGGAAAGTCCTCACAGTAGTAAAAAAGAACAGAAAAGTGACTCAACAAAAGAGCAGAAAAGCAAAACTGATATTAAGGTAGAAAAGAAAGAGAATCAAATACAGATTAAGAAAGAAAAAGAAGAAGAAATAACTTCAGTCAAAGGCAAAAAAGGGACTTGTGATGGATCAGCTGATACAAATAATGAAACTAACAAAGACACATGCAATGGTGCTATATCTAAAGATAAAAACCAAAAGAATTCCAACCCTGAAACCTCTTCCAAAACTGTGAAAAATAAAAATAAACCAGTCGCAAAAAATAACAAAGATTCCAGTCCTGCGAAAAAGATTGCTATTGAACCTAAAAAACAAACTGCTCCCAAGGCTAAAGGAATACAACAAAAATTAAAGGCTAAAGGAATACAGCAAAAATTAAAATCTAAAGTTGGTGCTAAATCCCGTACAGCTAAGTTTGCTAACCTTTTGCCAAGACCTGCAAGGATACAAAGGACAGCCTGCCTCAACGCAGGAATGATTAATCAACTCATACTTGAAACAGATGAGCCTTCTTCCAAGAAACAGAAACTAAAACAAGGTCATGGCGAAAGTAGTAGTACCGCAGCAAAAGATTTGTCAAAGGAGTCAGACAAAAATGGAGAAAAATCTGCAAAGAAACAGGTTGAGGAATCCCCCAAAGTTAAAGAATCGAAAGCAGCTTCAAATAAAAAATCACCCGTTTCCAAAATTGTTAAACAAGAAAAAACACCCCCTTTCAAAAGTAAGCCGAAAAGTTCACCTAGTGTAAAGAAAGATAGCAAAAAAACAGGTAGAGATGCAGAGAGAAAGAAAACAACAGGAGGTACAGGATATGGAAAGAGGGAGCGTCCTCCACAGGGGGCAATGTGGGAATTCAGCAGCAGTGATGAAGAGGAAACAGACTCTGAAGAATCAGAGGACGACCTTGAAAAAGCCAAAAGGTTATCATTAGAAGAAATTCCATTATGGCCACCTCAAAAACGTATGGCTAGTCTCAATGCCACTGTAAGTATTAATTGCTTAATTGCGTTTTCTATAAATTTACTCTCAAAAATTGATTAGAATTGTTTTTTTAAGAACTTTGTTTCTAGAATAATTTAATGATTTTTGTAATGAACAATCAAGTTTCTTTTGAATATTGTTTTATCAATGAAAGATTGTAATTGAGAAGTAAGTTTAAATATCAAAAATGTATTTTATTTTTTTCCTAGGCCATGTTGGCAGCAAGTACTGAAATGGTCAGGGTTAAAAGTGAAAATGTTAAACCTGACAGCTGCAAGGCTGCAAGGACTACCAAATATGAAATAATCAGAAAATTGGTGGAAACTTCGAAAGGATGCAAGGAAGAACCCAATAAGGAATCAAGTCCCAAGAAAGACTCGGGATATTGGGTCTCAGGAATGGGAAAAGATCCAGAAGGAAATCCAGTAAAAAGACCACCAGTTGTACCAGAATTGGATTTGGATATGAAAGGACCCATAACTGTGACCACACCAGATGTGGTGGTTGACAGCAAGACGCCACAGAAAGAACCAGTAAGTGTACAGGCTAGTGTGGAGGTACCAGCCACTGTACCACCAAAGGACCCTGTCAAACTTGCTAATGACAAAGCATATCCACTCCAATCTTTGCAGGAAATGCACAACAGGGTCATGCACCCTCAAGGTCAAATGCAAGGTCAGATGAATAGAATGCCTGGACCACAAATGCCAAACAGCGGTGCTTATATGGGTCAGCCTCCTTTTCCTCATTATCCACACATGCATCAAGGTCAAGGTCATGGAACTAGACCTACACAAGATAACACCATGCCTCACTACCATCAACCCAGACCTGATATGAATCCAATGGGAGGCCCTAACCAACCCTTTGCACCTCCCCCACCACCACAACATCAACCTCTGCCACCAAACATGCAGCATGGGTTACCACAGAGGCCAACCCCTCATCCACCCACTCCTTACCCCATGCCACCGTCCCCAGTTAAACCAACAGACCAGTCTCAACAGTATGGCATGAACGGCAATCAGTACAACTTAGGTCAAATGAATATGATGTACCAAAGAAGACCTCCGCATTTCAACCCGCAGTCATTAGCCATGCCAAATTTCAAAGGTTTTCCACCATCTCAAGACTCTCAGGGAAACATGCCACCAGTAGTGTACCCTAGTGGCCAAAACTTTGCAAACACTAACAATATCAACACTAGCAGCAACAACAATAATAACATGCAGCCTATGGTGCCTAACTTTAAAACAATAGAGCAACAAGAATCACAGGGGAATGTACCACTGGAACAGACCAATTGTATCACCAATCCCATTGGCAGCAAACTCCCAGACAGAAGTACATCCCAGGCCCCACCATCAGTGGTCCAAGACAACTACAACATGCAGCCAGTGATGCCAAATATGTATGGGAATCCCGACTACAATGGTTCTAGCTATGGAGACTATAAGAAATACAGCTCAGGCCCTCCTGGTTATGTCCACAAATCTGCACCTATGGGTAATACATGCACCTACCCCTACCCTCACAGTAACACAGGGTCAACGACTCATTGCCAGACGTACCCTATGGGTAACATGACTGGAGTTAGCAGCTACCATCCCATGGGTTGTCACAGACAGTTTGGATCGAGTGCGTTTACACTACCTCTGTACCAACAGCCAGGCCAAGGACCGGATATGCCACCGTTCAATCACAGTGAGTATGAAAAATGAAGAGAAAAAGGGACTTAATTATTACCTCAAATATGTACAGCATAGACATATTTCGTTCTTCTAAATTTATTGTATTCGAACAAATAAAACTTCAGGATATTATAAGGGAACAGTTCTACTATTGATGAATAAGTGTTTTTTTGTTGTAATACTAAAATATGGGTGATATACTCAAATTGAAAACAAAGTAAGATCAAACCAGCTAAAAATGATAAACAGTTTTGTGATCAAAATTATCATTTTATGAGAGAAAAAAACACAAATATTATTGTGTAAAGCGTTGAAGCTGGCTTGGTTTTGTTTTTTGACTAATAGATGTTGTTATTGAATATTCAAAATGAGTCTTAACCAAATGTGCCCAATCTACGTTTTACGCTTTTGGAAACGGTATTGTGCTGTTTTTGTGTTTTAATTTTCATATTTCTGTCATTATACTTTCTTGTTTATGTAATATTCACAACATTGCACAGGCCTTCTCTATGATTCTCTATACAGACAGACATACAAAATGTTTTATGAGACCAAAAGTTTTTTTCAAACACCTTTGTTTGACTTCAAACCTTTTTTGCTGTTTTGTGAAGTTTTTTTCAATATTTGACAGCAGCAACAAAACCATGCATTCATGAAACCCAGGCTATTATTTATCTTGCAATTTGCTTGAATAAGTCCCACTTTTTGGTATATCCCATAGTTCTTGTACATATTACACTCGCATGCTCATATTTGTGACCTATAGTTGCTATTTTTATTAATATATGTCCAGCCTTGTTCCTTTGGGACATTTTTTTTCTTTCTTAACCGTATAGTTGCTACAATAAAAGGCAGGTTCCCAGTTTTCTAACAGAAATATAAAAAGGGAATTGAGTGCTACCTGGGACACAGAATCCTTATATGATCTTATATTATAAAGATCTAAGACTAAGATTTTTTCAATTTTTGGAAATCAAATGTTTTGTTTTAAGTACAGACATTGCAATGGGTATGATATACATGTATAATTATTACAGTAGTATTTTGATAATCTAGACTGCAACTGAGAAAAGTTAGAAAAATGGAAACTTGGCCAAATTTGCTTTTAAATTGATATTCAATATATATTTTACTTGTACTGTATGGTTTTTGTCTATCATATTTTTT
>JAVSBT010448614.1:0-10157 GCA_033118115.1 Pharyngocirrus eroticus
GTCCAAAAATGTGTAATATCGGCGTCTATCGATACAAACCCAAAACTTTTTTTTGTTTAAAACGAGGCTCTACTATCACTTATAGTAATTCCATTCATAAATACTCGATCAATTAAGGGAGCATACATTTTTTATATCTATACCTAAAGGTATAGTGAAATTCGCAAATGTGCGACTTGGGCGTTGCAACGGCAGTTGCAAATATGCGACTTGAGTAGTGAAAGGGTTAAGTTAAAAACGTGATAAGCAACATTCAATGCGTGATCAAAACATTTTTTATTCAGTTTCTTATAAGGACTATGATATAAGCATGTATAATTCTTAACTTTAAAAAAAAGTAACCACAAACAATATGAATCAAAAGAACTTTTTTCACTACGTGTTATCATCATCTCTCTGATGTTCATATCAAATTTTGTTTACACATTGTTATTATTATATTCATTTTAAAAAAGCAAATGCATATTTCAATGTACAAAATATTTTGTGCAAATAGAAATGACCAAAGCTGCTACAGTATGAAAATTAGACAAGAAACCTAAGAAACATTATCCAATAATAAAACATGCATAATTTATATACATTTGGTTAGCAAACCAGTTTTAATTGATGCTAAATTATTGTTTACATGTTAATATTTTTCTGCATAATTATCTTAATTTTCCTACAATCATGAGTCCAGATGCTATACATAATGTTGTTGGGTTTACTTCTTATTTTTTTAATGGATTAAACTCTGAACATTTACAAGAAATCTTCCAATTTGCAAATTGTTCTTGATACATAAATGCTCTTAAAGTTTTTTTCTGATTTCATATATTCATCTTATATGTTTTTTTAATTGTATATACCTTGTATAAATTGCTCATTCTAATATTTATTGATATTTGAAAAAGCCAACGGCTTCAAAGTAAATATAATAGTAACAAGTCCGAGGAGTTTCATTTTCCATTTTTTTGACACACAACTGATAAGGGTACATAATTATATCTTTTGTAAAAAAAATTCTTTAAACAATAAACAATATACATAATGTACATTGTTGTGAAAATGCATTCAGATATTTCAGTTTTAGCAACTAAGACAAAAAACAGTAGTTGAATTATATGATTCATTTTATATTCATCTACATAGATACACAATGACATGTCTTTATTGCTATCTTTGTTAAGAAACAGTGTATATAATATATACTGCACAAAAATATATTTTGCAATATTTAAAAGACGGGCATAAATATAATATCTTAAGTATTCTTAGAAATCCAGGAAAAAAACGTTATTTTCTGCCTCAAGTAGGAAGAACTGTCTCTAAATGTCTGAAATATGAAATATGGAGCCATTCTGAATAACATTTTCTAAATAACATGGACATTTGAAGTGATGCATTTATATCTTTGCTCAGTATTATGATAACATGCTGTAGATGGAAACTAAACCTACTATTGATATGATTTAATTCACAAGCAATGTTGATAAAAGAAACTAATTTCCTACACCAAACCAAGTACACCATTATTATTGTTTTATTTACAAGCTCAATTTTGGCTCATTGTTTGGACACAGAGACACTCTGATGATATTTTAAGTATCTATTATACAATTTATTTTGTACATTGTGCTAGGTATTCTTCAATGTTTTGCAATGCAATGGTGTACGTGGTTACAATATATTGTTCCAAACCCAGTAACCTTTTACAGTAACTATTGATATGTGTTGGTAAGCTGTCAAAGTATTGATAAACAATAACACTTTAACCTGAAACAGAATATATTGTCAACAATGACAAAAAGCAAATCAGCCTGATATATTCCCTTTGAACCCCACCTCCCTGCCCCAACATGCATATGCACACCCTTTGAGGCGTTAAGTAAAAAGAAATACTTGGCATAGTATTTTTCACCAAAATAAGTAAAAAACTGACAAAACATAATTTATCTAAATTACAATTTGCAATCAATGAATACAAGTCATGTATCAACTGAAACAAAATTAACTTCTTCCTAATTAAATGATAATTTCTTTCAAAATACTTGTACATTTGTTTTGGTGTCAACGTTTTATGTAGAAAGTAATAGATACATAATATATCCTGAATCAGAGACACGCAGGATTAGTAAAGAAATCAAAAGTGTTCAAGTCTTCTTTACAATGTAGTAGAAATCAATCAAACATGCATTGTTAGTTAAAACACAGTAATATTTCATCACTAGGAGGAGTAACGGAAATCAATGTTTAAAATGGAGTCACTAACTTTCAAACTTTTCCTGATATCACATTCCAATAGTGATTAAAATTACCACCCAGTACGATATCCATAACCCCCTACATCAGACCATGCATACCCTTGTACATAAGCTGCAAACCCTACACCAGCATTTTCATGTGTTGCATCTAACTCATTGAAATCTAAACTCAATGTAAATATCTTAAACCAATAAGAACCATTACTCCATCCATGAATACTAGACCAATCATCAGAATGAACTTGTCTATTAAATTTCAGATAAGGAAGTGTACGGGTATCAGTAATAACAACCACTGAATTGTTAGGATATGGAGAATCAACAGATCTAAATCTATTCTTCAGATTTGCAAATTGAGCCTTTTTCTGAAATGCTTTAATGGGGGTGATTGGTACCATGAAGGCATCTGTCCTAATCTTACTACAATTCGTACATGACTCAGCACCAGCGCCTTTATTGTATTGGACCACCAAACATGGCTTAGAACAAATAACACTGGCACATTCAGAAGCAGAGATGACATTTCGTGTATAAGACTGACTTTCATGAAGAGTTATGGCGAAATGATTGGAACTTTCAAAAAACTGAACTTCTGTGTAATTGTATACAGCTATGACTCTGAGAAGAAAACCTGCAGACGAATGCCTGCCAGCAATTACTGGAGCAATGAAATACTGACCTAGTCTAGATACTGGGGGCATGCTTTCATATAGTGTGTCATATTGTCTAGACTGTACATATGCACCATCTACTCCAGCATAAACTGCAATAGGCTTATCAGACATAACCTGATATCCAGTGTAATCATCTGTACCACTGTACCAGCCGAAAGTGTTGAGGCCATGCATCAGGAGTGTCTTTTTTAATCTCACTCCACCTCCTATTACAGGGGCATACAACTTGACTTCAGTGAAGTCATCTGAAGCCACAATTAAAAAACCACTACTACGAACGGTACCAGCTGGAGTGTAAGTAGCAATGACAAAATGTGTGAAAGACTCATCAATAGGTAAAACATTGAAGCCATCAACGCCAGCGTCTCGAATTCCAATCGATCCTTGAACTGATATCTTTTCACTTGCTTTCATGTGCACACCCTTTTCCTGGATTGTGTTGGGTGTGTCCACTCTTACTGCACCTGGGAGGTCACCGATTCTCACTGAAGTGTCAAAATCCATCTTAATTGTCTTATTGTACCATGGATCTTTACACAGCACCGTCACCTCTGTGTCCCTGGAAGCAGTGATTACAATATCTTTTATATCTTGATATAGGAAATATGCAGTCATCCTCATAAATCCAACCAGAAATATTTTTCCACTTTTATCTGAAATCAATTCAATGTGATAGAAAATCTCATTAATCAATAAAAGTAATTCTCTACAATTAAAACCTATACAAAAACATGCAACAAAATACTTGTCTGAAAACTGGCACACATGTTAAATACCCTTACCCCTAATATATGATGAATATGAGAATATTTACATTTTTGAAATGAATCACACAAACCTACCGATTAAGTTCCACTGACAATTGTTCCCACCAAAACCATTTCTACAGGCACATCTGTATGTTGTATCATATAAGATACAAGTTCCACTATTCAAACATGGGAATGAATTACAGGCATCTAAAAGAAAATTCAAGTATCAATAAAGTTACGAATCGTCGATCGAAGTTTCAGTTTTTGTAATTGCATGAACAAATGGCTATAAGTAACAATGTTGCTCTACGTTAATGACAAAATGCAGCTGTATAGGTATTTGAATTTGCAATATAAATTCTAAAAGGAAAACAAACTTGAAGGAAAAAAGAGCCCTATTCACCGCATAACCTCACAACGTTTATATACATCTTTAAAAAATATTGTATTATTAATTTTTACGAAAATCGCTCTAAATTGCAAAACAAAACAATGCCATTAATACATTTGTCTTAAAATCAATATTTCCCGATTGTGATAAGAATACATACTTATTCCTACAACCTGGCAATTGTCTCCTGTAAATCCTTGTTTGCATGAGCAGCTGTACTTGCCGCCATCGATACTGCATACGCTTTTATCGTTACACGGGTTGGAACTACATGCATCTTTTAAAAAAGAGAAATAAAAGTGAATCTGTAATTTTCTTTTAGACAAAAAAAATCATCAAAAATCAATAAAAATACTTATATTAATAATCTAGATTATTAATGAGAGCAAAAAGTAGACGTGTAGTGAGGGGTAGGAGGGTCTAAGGGTGTCCTCCATGAGCAGTATTCTATAGAATTCGAAGATAGAAGCATTATTTTTCGCTCTTAAGGGGGCGAAACAGGTTCAACTCTGTTACCAACAATTTGAGTTTGGAGCTCATGCTACTTTCAATACACATTTTTGACCAGTTAAAGTATATATTTTTGGTTTCGGCACTTCATTGTGTGCCTATCCATATCAAATGAAAGGTCAATTTCACTTAGACATAATATCTTAAAAATTCCAAAAAGTTGACAAAAACTAACTTTTTTTTACAAAAAATAAATCAACTCCTTCAATTTTTAAAATATCAAAATACAAAAACAATCTAAATAAGAACACAATTATAGCTTCAAAATCGTGTTTTGATAACTAAATGTTGCTGTTCATTGTTTTGAATTAGCTGCAGAAAGATACAAAAATGGACCAAATTTTGACCATTTATCAAAAATGCCAAAATTTGGTCAACCAATTTTTCTATCAGTAGCTAATTAAAAACAATGAACAGCAACATTTAGATATCATCATCATCATCATCATCATCATCATCATCATCATCTAACACGTTCACTATGAACGTTCCATGGCTCTCAAACACATTTCTTTCCATTTGTCTCTATTTGTGGCATCTTGGGGGTTGCCGCCAACAAGGTCCAGATCATCATGGATCGTTTGCTGATACGTTTTCTTGAAGTGGCCTCCTCTGCTAAATTGGTTGTTAATTTTTACATTTTAGTACAATTGAGGCAGGCTGGTCCTCCCTTCGTATCAAATAACCATACAAGCGCATTCTCCTTACACGGAGGACTTGTGAGGCTTTTTTGCACTCTGTGCGTGTGTAGAGTGCAAGCTCTTAGTTTAGATTGTTTTTGTATTTTGAAATTTTAAAAATTAAAGGAGTTGATTGAATTTTTGTGAGAAATTTGTGATTTTTGGAATTTTTTTTAGGGAAAAATCAACATATTTTAATTCTTTCTTCAGGTAATTGCTCAAGAAAACAGTTGTGGCTCTGAAAATATATCATTTGGTTAGAATTTCTCTAATACTTAAGGGCTGCAAACTCTATAATGCGAAACTGTGTCTAACCCAAATATGAAAAAAGGAGGCAAATCAGAATAACCCTACTCAACCGACCTGGAATTCTAAAGTGATGAGATTATATTTTTATTAAGTATATAAAACTTATTTTGAATAGTTAATATTATCTATCGAGACAATTCATCTAACCTTATTTTCACTAGAATTGCTCTGAGTTACAAATCATAATGTAATTATATACATATTCATTTACTTGAAATTAATTCTTCTTGTTGTGATACAAATGCGTACCTATTTCAATATCCTGGCAGGTGTCTCCCGTGAAACCTCGTTTACATGCGCAGCTGTACTTTTCCCCATTGACACTACAATCACCGCCATTATTACATGGGTTGGAACTGCATGCATCTTTTGAAGAAGAGAAAAACATAAGTCTTTATTTTTATTTTAGACTTCAAATCGTTACCACTTATATTCTATGTAAGGTTATATTTATGTGATCTGTTCACCCATAGACCTGCCATAATTTTGCAGACGGATAACACAGCAAATGCTCCAAATTATGAAAATCCTGAAAACATGAATGTTTCCTTTTTTACAAATTAGATTAGAATGGTACATAAACTAACCTGTCACAAAATGCTGTCACCTACTTTTTTTTTATATCTTAAAAATTATGATTCCATACCTGTATTTATTAGAAATATACATCAATAAAAAAAAATTCAGCTGTCCAATGCTTTATTTTTCATATATAAAAACATAACAACATTATTTACTGAAGCAAATACTCAATATCTTTTTTAAACCAGGCGAAGAGTGAATCCATTTGTAAATATTTTTCAAATGAATTGTTAGTAATTAAACAGTTGTGACGAATTCACCATAAATAACTAATGAGACTAGGTAAGGCAAGGCAGGGCAAGATAAGATAGGGAAAAAAGGTCAAGGATTTTTTGTATAGCTTACTTTTGAAGTACATAATAACTTCTGATGGAAGATTTATACTATCTTAACAATCCAACAGAGGGCGCTACTAACATGCATAAACTACTTCTTCATAACTTTAACAACTGAAAATAAAGGTTCAGTTTTTTACAAGCTACCAAGGAATTAAGAGTCTTTTTAATACTTTTAACAATAATCACCTCTTAATCTTATCTGTTTTTCTATTTATCATATTATATATAGTTCTCGCTCGTTCCAAATCCAAACTGTTATCCAGCTCTAATCAGTTATTGGATTGTAGTTTTGCTTTGTATTTTAAATGTCATCTCTTACCTGTACTTGGGTTTCTGGTTGAATCTTGTTGGTTCTGTCTGTTTTCTAATTCCTTCACTTTTTCTTCTGATCGTTGCAGTTTCCATTCCACCTCTTTAATCACATCCTTCTGTATTTCAAATTCTTTTTTCAGGGTTGTGATATCTTCCATCATTCCTGTTATACAGTCACTGTGACATCCCTCAGTGTAGAATTCGTGTTTGAATGTGCGTTGAGCTTGGACTTCATGTTGTCGCTTATTCAGACAGAATCCGAATATAACTACACACATCAGAATCAAATAAAATCTCCCCATGGTCTGTAAGATAAAACAAAAACATCAGTCCAGTAATAATATCACTTTTTTAAAAAAAATAGTGACTATTGTGTTAAATGGATTCAACTTATCATTTGATTTGTATTTATTGTTCTATTGTGTTAATGCAAATGATAGATTTCAACATGATACCACATTATATGATATTAAGTCTTTGGTGCCAACATAATTACTTCTACAAGTTGACTTCATAAATCAATTATGCAAAACACAGCTTTGATATTCCTATTTGAATAAATTGTCCTTTTAAAATCTGTTTGTTTTTTAATATTTTTGTAGATTTACTTTTTGGGGTCAGATAACTATGGCCTTGTAATGATATGCTCAAATATTGTAACTTTCATCTTACCAATCTATAGTTGTCCTACTTTACCAGTAATTTCTATAGCCAAGTAACTCTATCCAGAGAAATTTTAATAAATGATAACTATGTTTTAACACTTAAAAGAAAACTGCTTACGTCTCTTTTAAAAATACAATTTCATAAGCAAGCAGATGTGCCAAATGTCACTTTCCCAGAATACAAGAATACAAAGATAATATTGTTTGCTTGCAAGCTACCTTGACCAAATGTTGATAAAACTTTGGCACTTTAGCACTTTTACCATCACAAGCATGTCGTTTGAGAAAAAAGTTTTATATTGATTACAGACTAACAGTATTCTATTTAACTTCACCCTACTCTTTTGAATTGAAGGGGAGTATATTAAATACTTTAGTGTGTCCTTTTGTTGAGCTGTGGTGACCTTCAACCCTTTGAAATATACTTTATGCAAATGATGTTGTTAATCACACCTCGGTGATTCTTTTACACAAGCATATAGTCTATGTCATATATATAGACTCATGGTTTATTGATATAAAATCTAGCTGAAATATATCATTTCCAAAATATACCATTTACATAATTAATGTAAGTCAATTTGATAACTTACCTTTATTTTAGAAAATTATTTTTGTTCTAAAATAAGTTTTAAACAGACATTTTACTAAATTCCTATGGGAATTTAACATGGGAAACTTTGCTTGCAGATCTGTTACTTTAAATATGCAAATGAAGGTTGGTTGGTGTAAGATTGATTGTTAGAACAGCCAAGAGGTCATACCAAAATCTAAACTGAATAATGGTATAGGGCAAACTAGAGTACACAACAAAAAAGTGTTTCATGTTGAAAACCATGTCATTTGGGCTGTGGAACCGTTCCATGGCGGAAAAGTTCTAGCAGGGAGAGTATCAAATCTTTGGTTGGATATGAAGAAAAACAATTTTTACTTTAAGGTAGCCAATTCAATTAACGAAATGACTAAAAAATAGCCCTTGACATCTTATATGTTTGATTTTCACATCTCAAACCAAAAATTTCACTTTTTTTTATTGTTATGTTTGCTAGCCATGACCCATATTTGTTATGATCGAATGTTCCATAATTATGATGGGGTGAGGAATAGTTTGGGACTTTTTATTCACCCTTTTCGATGAATAGGATTGTTTGGAATTGAGATTTACAAAATATAGTTTCTTGCCATTTGGGATTTGACTTATACTTTGGGATTGGGAATTGGTATTTGAAATTCTTTGGGATTTTATAACGATCTGACATTCAAAGGTTAATATTTTGGGACTGGCATTAGAAAATGTTGAAATTGATTTGGACCCTTCCCCAACCCCAAAACCCCACCCCACCACACCCTGACCCTGAAAACATCAGTTTGTATAAACAAGTTATCAATTGTAAATGTGAGGTATCTGCTTACCAACACCTCTTATGTCCTTCTTGGCCCTTTATTCTTCTAGCTATGTGCATTGTGTAAAGGATTTTAAAGTATTAGAAATGCTCTATTGCACGCATCATAATCCAGTGAAAGAGGGGGTCACCTTCTTTTAGTCAAATTATAGTGCACACACTTTTTAAAATAATTGATTTAATTGAGCACACATTCATGTAAGCAGGTTTTCTAAAATAAATAATTCCATAGATGACATCAACTTATAAAAGATGGATGATAGAAAACAATGATTTTAGATGCTTGCAACTATTATGTTGATTCCTTATATGAAATTAAGAAAGGAACCTCCCTATCACTCTGTTTTTATAAATGTACCAATATTCATGCACAGATAGAAGATGTAGGGGTGTAGGATTAAATTTACTTGAAACTTTGCCAATAAAACAAAAGGTAACCTTTGAAAATCTAAAAGGTTGTTGTAAATTAACACCAAATAGTGATTATAAGTGACCTAGCAACATCAGACATGAAAAAAAGGATGAGATTAAAATCTAAGACAAAACTTTTTTCATATTCATGATCCCTATTGCTTGGCACATTCTATCAAAGGAAAACACTTGAATGACCAATGAAATCATGCATAAATGATTAGATGTGCAATGAGAAGCCCATATGCCATGTAAAGAAGGCACTAAATACATATCACACATCATTACAATCTTCATTGAGAAATTCAAAAGTTAATAAATTAAAGAAAATTACAATTAAAAATCTCAAAAGCGTATACATTGATTCATCAAATGTGTTTTGCTTCACTATGATTTCATTAAAGTTGGAAAAAGTGTTTTTGGATTTTAGAAAACTTTAGAAAACCATAAGTCTATATCTATGACATAGACTATACATTCCCCATACTATACTGGTATCATAGCAAGGGTTAATGTATTTGAATGTTATGTTGACTGCACACATTCACTTTCATAACAGAAAAAAAATAAATTCCTCTACCTCTCCTTTCAAGTAAAAAAAAAAGATTTTCAGACTGTACACTTATTCAGAATATTAGAGACATGTTTCTATATCAAAGGTGTCTAGACAATAATTCTTGAGGATTTTCTATAAGACTAAGAGAAGTCTTGGTTGATAATTTTTTCTTCTAATATAAAAACTTAGTTGGAATAATTTAACATTGGGAATCTGGTCTGAAAAGGCCTTAATTGTATGTGATATAAGTGTTGAATTGTATAGAATTGAATGGAATGTTAGCATAATGTTGTATTATTAGGACTGGTATTTAAATAACTACTTTTTA
>JAVSBT010448625.1:0-10155 GCA_033118115.1 Pharyngocirrus eroticus
AGAACCGGGTTAAGTTAGGGAGCTAAATCAAGGGCGACAACCGAAGGGGTGCGGCCATCCCATTGATACTCATTTAACAACAAACAAGCCTTTACAGACACACATCCGAAAAACAATAAAAAATGAAAAACACTAGATAAAGAATGGCATGTACCTTTCAGATGAATTTCACATTTTTTACAACACAAAGATAAATATATTGAAGTTCAAATCGAGCAATTATGATTATTTTTTAGGCTGATGTTGTTGAACACATCTTACACTTTTGAATCATATATATATATATAATAATGTTGTGTAATGGGAACAAACTCTAAAATTTCCTGAAGAAACTCTAAAATTTCCATTTTCTGAATAAAGCTTACTACTTTACTGCAATTTATTCATAAAAAATCAAAACAACAATTTTCTTGAACCACACACATTTGTTTGTCTAAATAAAGAATAAAAACATATCTACATGTATATAAAGTTATTTATGAAACGTGATGCAGTTGTTTTATTCTATGGGCCTCCAATGCCATGCCTAGACTTGAGATTTTATAAAGCCCTTCTTGAGGTTGACAACAATTTCGTTCTATTATTTTACAGTCGGGCCCCCATCAACAGCTTCTTTGAAAAATATTCCTGGCCATGACCTTTCAAATTACGATGTTATCTCTTCACTACAACGTGACAATTCTGGTACTTCTAATAGTCAATACGGCTCAAACAGTCAAGGTATCTTTAGGCCACCCCAATATGAAAATGATCAAGGTATAGAGAATGACATAGTCCAGAATAAAACACCAGAAGGCATTGCAAAAGCATCACGGCATATAGATACTTTGGAAAGACAAAGTTCCCATGACAGGAGGACAAAGAAACATAGTAGGAGAAGACTTTCTGCCTCGTCTACCGGAAGTACTGATAGGGAGCATTCACAATTACCAAATGTGCACTCACATTCCTCGGCAACAGAACATGGAGATTTTAGCGAATCTCTTAGTTCCAGAAGTCATAATGCAATGGACAAACACCGCCTTGGCCAGTCAGGTAGCACAGGAAAAACTGAAAAAGCTATGCGAAATCGAACAGAAAGCCAAAATTATTTAACAGACTCATCAGAATCCAAATCTCAACCGACGTTTGTCTCACCCGAGAGTTATCTAGAATTGGGTAATACATTAGATAGAGTGGAAAGAGCTTCTAGTAGAACTTCAAAACATCCATCAAACCCTGAGGTAGAAAGGTTGCTAAGCATAGAGAAGCATGCCATTAGGAACAGGGTGATTGAAGGTGTAATTAAGTCTCCAAAGTATCAAAGGCGTAACAATTCATCTCGTGCCAGTCTTGAGAGTAGGAAACGTAGTAGTAGTGAATCGGCGGAACAAGGGAAAGCAGACGTTGGTGGTGATGGCGTCCGGTCGTTCCACCTCTCCTTTGAGTCATTAGCCTCTAGTATCGAAGGAGATGGAGCACCCCCACCAGAAGATGAATCTCAAGACCCAACCCCCGCCGACAAGACCGGAAGTGATGGAAACGCTAAAGATGTAGAGGAGGTACAATCACACGGAAGCGTTGTAGAAATGTTGAACTTTGAACAAGAAGAACCCGAGTTCCATGAGAGAGAAGATGCAGGTGGCGGAACAACAGTTTTGAATCCAGTAGAGCCATCCCTTTCAATCGAATTAATTCAAAATAAAGGATCAGGCCAAAAAAGCGACCAGACTATCAGACCTGGGCTTATTAGTCCTGGCCTTAGTAATTTCAACATTGGACCTGGCATGGATGACTCTGAACAAGATGATACTCCTGCCAAATTTAGCTCTTCGAGAACATCAATGCAATCGCATACTTCACGGTTTGCAGACACAGCGTCTTCTTCAAGACGCGCAGATATTACACCCTCAAGTGTTAAACGACGGAGTCCTAAAATTAAAGGGAGTTCGGGTAAACGTAAAACGTATTCGAAAATTCTTGGGGAAGAAGCACCAATGCCTAAAGAATTCGAGTATGTAAGTGAATCTGAAGGTGGTGTTGTGAGTAAGACTGGAGATGGTTTAACCAGCCAGGAAGATGTACAAATGCCTGAAGCATTCGAATATGTGAATGACCCTGAAGGTGATGTTGTGAGTAGGAGAGAAATTGATATAACTCGCAAGGTAGAAGTACCAAAGCCTCGTGCATTGAAACGTGTTTTAAGTGATCCTGAAGATGATGTTGTGATTGAGCCAGTAGATGATTTTTTTGATGACGAAAGATTGGATTTTACCCTTAAGGAAGTCCAAGAAGGTGCTTTGACAGACCCTTCACACCGAAGGTATTTTCAAAGGTGCAGTTTTTGTAGAAAAGAGTTTACCGAAGATAGTGCAAGACTATTGCCTTGTTTGCATCTGGGTTGTGCTGATTGTGTTGCCAATATAATTGGAGCCGATGTGCCCGATATGGTCGTGCGGTGCCCTATGCAGGAATGTAGATTCGTTTTCCAAGGGACAGAATGGGGTATTCCACGATGTCACTGGGCGTGGACGCTACACATCTTCAATGAAATATATGAACAAAGAAATATACCGGCCAATTGTAGTAAATATAATTTCGTTATAAAACAGTTGGACCGTTTTCTACCCATTAACAATAAATGTGAAAAAAATGCCACCCATAGGTGTCTAAACTGTAAAAAAGACTTTTGTCGCCCGTGTGCCTACGTCCACCGTGACAAACACAAAGGTAAACACAAAATCTATCGACGCCCTTATTGCTTGGAGAAGGAAATTAAAGCGGTACTACCATTCCCTCACCCAGAATGTGAAGCCCACAACGAAGCATGCGTACACCATTGTTGGGAATGTAACGTCAATATTTGCTACTACTGCGTTAATGGTGCCCATCAAGACCACACTTTAACAGGAGTTGAGTCTATCGGAAATGCAGTTCATAATCAAATGACAGCATGGATTGAAGATATTTTTCCAAAAGCCCTCAAACATGTTGATCAGGATAAGTATATGATGACTATGTACTGCAACAACATCAAATCAAGGGGCCTCAAGGTCGTCGAAGCTATTAAACTTCGGAAAAAATATCTAAAGGCAAAAGTGACGAAGATTATGAGAGTTCTTATCACTCAGTTGTTTGAATGTGAGGCACATATCCTAAAGTGCATCCAAAGGGATATTTATCATCAATTGTATCTGTGTGTTCGACTCATTAAGATAGAAACCTTGATGGTAGATGCGTCGTGGTTTGGGACTAAAGCTGAGCTACCAATCGTCGGAGAACTCTTGGAAAACCAAATGTCCTGGAATATTATGCATGTCATGAGTCCATACTTTTATAGAGAGAGTTGTGACATTTTAGAGGTGGGTGATCCAGTGGGGATAGATTATAAATTGAAAGTCCAAAAGACGCCAATGATATCAAAGGTGAAACTCATGGCCCAACCAATAGAAGACCTTGCCATCAGCGACGACCTCATAATAGCCTTAAATCACTCACCCGCAGAAAGACGTGGCACTGGAACAAACTGTGTCACAATACTCTCAGAAGATACTAATTTAACAAGAAGATGGTACAGGGAATTGAGAAGGTATCCCATGCTACGGAGCTTGTCTTTTGTTCACTTCGAAAATCTACAATACCTGGCTGTAGTCAACAGATACGAATATGGATTTAGAGATGACGAGGGAAACCTACATAAAGAATGGTATAATCCTCCTAACAGGAGTTACTACGGGGCGCACAAACTAGACCTGTTGCGGATACGAGAAGAGCCATTAACCTGTGCAGAAGAAACTGATGCACCTCTTGCTGTAACGAGTATGCCTCATGGTTGGGGATTTATAAGTACAGAGGTAGCTTTACCAGATATTCCAGTAAACATTTTGAAATGGGAGGATGGTGGTTTGTTCAATTATCTATTTTCTGGAGTCCTTGGTCGCGAAGGAAAAATGGATTATCCCGGTCTGGTATGCTATGATCCGTTCACTAAACGCGTCATTGTTTCAGATACCAGTAAATGCAAGGTCATGCTCATTGGTGAAAATGGCGACATTGTTTATGAAGGTGGGAGCGACGATCCTATGATAATCCCAGGAGGTATAGCGGTATCAGAAGAAGGGATATACCTGGCATATCCAAATGCCAATTTGATTATGTTATTTGATCATGATATGCAATTTAAAAAAGTGAAGTTTAATCGGAAAGACGGCATCAATCATCCTATGGCGCTCTTTATGGTTGGATCGCGATTGACTGTAGGAGCAAAGGATGGTACGTTATCCACTTTTGAGACAAATGATGAGAGCTTGGATGTCATTACTCCTTTAGCAATACAACCGGCTGAACAGAAAAACGACGACAAAGACAGCCTTAAACCGCTAGCTAATCCTGATATTACGACAATAACACACAACGGTGACAATGGCAGTCTGAAACCTTTAGACAATCCTGATATTGCGATCATACCACACATCGATGACAACGATAGCCTAAAACCGCTAGATAATCCTGATATTGCGACCTTACAAAACAACGATGACAATGACAGCCTTACACCTTTAGGTTTTCCCGATATTGCGGTCATACCACACAAGGATGTACAGCATGCGGATCAAGGTCACAAAACGTCGCAAAACACTGATTACAGACACGAAACGTCGCAAAACACTGATAACAGACACGAAACTACACACAACACAGATAAGAGTCAGGGTGGGGGTACCGCTGACACGACAAACCGTCAGGGATCGAGTACGGCTGACCCTGCTTATTGTCAGGGACAGAGATCGGTTGACACTGTAAACGGTGAGGGACAGCGATCGGCTGACACTGCAAACCGACAGGGACAGAGATTGGCAGACCCTGCTAGCTGTCAGGCGCAGATATCGGCTGACCCTGCTAATTGTCCGGGAGGGAGCACGACTGACACTGCTAACCGTTACACTGATTTCGGTCTTGCCTATAGTTTGGACTATATTGATAACTGTCAGGAATGGAGTACGGATGACACTGATGACACGTCGCAAAGCACTGATAACAGTCACGATATGAAGCATAACGCCCACGAAACGTCGCAAACCACAGATGAGAGGCACGTGACGTCGCAAACCACAGATAACAGGCACGAAACGGCCCAAACCACAAATAACAGGCACGTAACGTCGCAAACCACGGATCACACTGCCGACCGTCAGGGGTGGAGGACGGCTGACCCTGCTAGCCGTCAGGAACAACATAATGCTGACCCTGCTAACCATCAGGGATTTGGTTCGGCTGACACTGCTAACTGTCTGAGATTTAGTACAGCTAACACAGCTAAGAGGCAGATAGAACATTCAGCAGACCTTGTTAACCGTCCTGCTAAGCGTCAGAGGTTAAGTACAGCTGATACTGCTAACCGTCAAGGTTGTAGTACGGTTGACACGGCTAAAGGTCAAGGTTTGAGTACGATCGACACTGCTAAACGTCAAGGTTTTAGTACGGTTGACACTGCCAACCATCGAAGATTAAGTACGACTGACCCTGCTAACCGTCAGGATATTATTACGGCTGACCCTGCCAATCGTCTGGGATTTAGTTCGGCTATATGTCAGGGGGGTGAAAGTCACGAATATAGTACGGATTACACTGATGACAGTCAAGGATGGAGTACGGACGACACTCACGGAACGTCGAATGACACTGAAAACAGTCACGATGATGATGATCAGACGAAACTTTGAATAAGAAGACGCTAATGGTACGACGGAAAAGAGAAAAAAAAATACTGAAAGATACTTGGATAACTACATTCAAACCTATTGGTTATAGCCTAATCGATTGCAATACTGCTCTAGTCTAGGTTATTAAACTGTACTAAACTAAAAAAAAAAAGATTTAGAAATATAAATATGCTTGACTGAATTATTTTAGTAGCAGAGCATGGCTTTCTACCAATATTTAAGCAAAATGATGTGCATTGTGTCTACCTTTAAAGATAAGAAAAGTAAAACTAAGTATAAAACTTGATTTACTATGGAAGAAAGGGTTACTAACTGAATATTAATTACATTATTATGAAGGAATCAAGAAAAATTAT
Organism: Pharyngocirrus eroticus; assembly: GCA_033118115.1. Classification (NCBI taxonomy): domain Eukaryota; kingdom Metazoa; phylum Annelida; class Polychaeta; family Saccocirridae; genus Pharyngocirrus; species Pharyngocirrus eroticus. The sequence goes on from JAVSBT010448625.1 coordinate 6,059, forward strand.
TGAAAAAAGAAAAAAAGAATTATAAGTTGGAAACATTCTTTACGAATAAAGTAAAACATGAAAACAACATGGTAGAAAACTTGCAAAAAATTAGATGTTTGAGTATCATAGCAAAAAAGATTTAAAAAAACATAAAACAAAATAGAAAAACACAAAGGAAGAACATAATGGATTTATATATCGTAGTATTTATTTTTATAAACATTACACAGATTTATATTGGAAAGAAGATGGGGAAATTATATTAAATTAAAACACTCTTTAAATACTTTCATATAGTAAAATGTATGCAATTTTATAATTAAGTGATTATGACTCTAGATTTTTTCTAATAAAACTTTGGTTATGATCAGTACAAAAGGTTAAAAAAGGAAAATTTCAAATTTATAAACATTTAAAGCACAAAAGGTAAAAAAAGAAAAATGGTAAGACTTATAAACATTGTTATATGCAAAAAATATGATTAGGAAATGTTCAACTTTATAAACATTGTTCTAGTATTTGATAAACTATTTTTAAAATAAAGGTAATATTGGAAGTTATTATTGTTTCTATATTTTCAATCATGATCGAGTAGTATATTTCTTTATTTTAATTTTAATTTTTTAATTAAAAAGGAAAAAGGTTAACATAAAGGAGATGATATCATCGTCCTGAATATCATGAAAATTTACATTTTTAAATACTTCTTACTTAAGATTGATGATAACTTATTAATGTTTGACAAATTGATAGCATTAATGTTCAAACAGGAGATCATTTGAAAATGAAAATAAAGATTTATGAAAAAAAGAATTCAATGTTGTTATTTTTTCTTTTCAAGTGTATAAGATTGACTCTTGAGATCTAGAGCGACAATAGTCCAAGTCATGTTTTGGCAAAAATGAGCTAAGACTGCCATATTGTACATCAAATCATTAACAGCCTTTCTCTATGGATATCATAATGACATATTTTTTTCTAGGATGTATAGGTACTTTAGTCCAGATGTCTAACTCATTGATGTGACCAAGGCATTAAAATCAGCGCCCTAGCCATATTGTACGTGTAAAAGACCCACATTACTGTACATTACCTAAATTAGGCAATTATCTCAAAACGTCACAAATGACTTGGGCAATTTTCACCCTAGAGTGTATACATGTTAATGTTTAAACTTCAATGGCTTCCAAGCAATAACGTTATCAAGGTGAGGATTCGACTGTGTTAAATGTATCAGAATTGGAGCATAGCAAAATGTGAAATATGCCCCCGGACAATTTCCCTCATTTCACCTAAAATTCACACAGAAATCAATGGCTGAAACAATGTACATGTATTTTACCCTTGATAAATAGTTAACAACAGAAACTCACGGTATAAAAAAGTTAAAAGAAAGCAAGAGAATATGTCATCTCTTATCTTAGAGGCTTTACTAAATGAAGGCTTGACCAGTCACATGACTCAGTCACATGACATTTTTATGGTATACACTTCATAGAATAAGCAGACGGCCTTGGGTAATTACCACTCAAGTGTGTTGAATAGCTTATTTAACCAAGTAACTTTTGAGCAAGAATTAGTTAAGAATGCTCTCCGGTTGAAAGTGACTTTTTAGTTGCAAATCTTTGAAGCTTTTTAATAGTCTACAGTCTAAACACGGTTGCAATTTTATAATCTGAAGTCTATTGACAAATATTTATATTCATAGGGATCGAGTTACGACTTATTAGCATTGCGTGTTCGCTAGCTTGTATGTCAGTATAAACACATTGACTTCGAGTCACTTCTAGGACCCTGCTTCAAATCTCCCAAAGGATATGAATTTGACTTCTTGGCTCACAAAGGATTTTGACACTGGCTTTAAGGCGCCTTAACATTACTTATAGAAGTAATGTCCAGTGCACACTTGTTATTTTGTAACTGTTACAGAGTAACACAAATATTAAAAAGGGTTTATTTTAGTACGAATGTTTTTGTTCCAATTCATTGTATCAATGTAACAAAGCTGTATGTCTGATCCATATGTTTCTCTTTATATAGCCAAATAAAAATCGCGCTTATGATAGTGTTTCCGGTAACATTTAACGAATAAACTCTGTACTTTGTAACAGCTTACTTTCCTCAAATGTTCGCTTAGTATTACATAGTCATAAATGTAAAGTAGATCATTAATCCATTAAAGAAAATTGCAAAACAGAACACAATACTGTAAGGTAATAGGGCCAAACCTTATTTAACACTATAAATTACATTATGAGTCTTGTTTAACTAGTTTACAATAATCTAATTGTGTCATTTTCAGCACGCATCCCATCAACATATTCATCTGTTGGATCTATTCCTAGTTCTGGCTTTTCAAATCATTCTGTTCAACAAAGCACTGCTGGTCCCTCTAATAGTTACAGCACCAATAGTCAGGCCAACTTTAGTCCCCCCCAATATGAGGAAGAAATAGAAATGGGCATTCATGTGAGCAGCCATTCAAATGAATTCACGACTATTGGCACCACCCCAGCATTTTCATCAGACTGTAATGTCTCTCAAAGTTTATTAGCAGATGTCATAAAAAACGAAATATTAGAGGAACTTGGAAGATCATCAGAAACCCACAGTCAACACGCTTATCATAGGGCAAGTAGTAACCATAAAGCTACAAGGAGTAGTAGCAGTAGTAGTTCCCAAAGGCGTAAGAATTCATCATCTCGGGCAAGTCTCGAGCAAACATATCGTGGTAGTAGTAGTGGCGCTCGATCGTTCCACTTCTCTTTCGAATCACTTGTCTCTGATATCGAAGGAGATGGAGCTACCCCATCAGAAGAGGACTCCCAAGAATCGATACCTCCTGATACGACCGAGAATGATGAAAACGCTGAAGAAGTTGACCCAGTGGAATCGCATGAAAGCATTGCAGAAATGTTGAGTTTTGAACCTGACAATCCAGAAGGTCGTGAGGAGAAAGAGCCTCAAACTAGCCCAACTAATCCAGTTGAGCCATTTCCTTCAAGTGAAAGCTCACAAAGAAACGAACAACAGACGAATGTTGAAGGAAGTGGTTTAACGGAACCGCTCAGTCCAGATTTATACAACCTAGGAGATGTAGCTGGGGAAGAGGATTCTACTCGGAGAAATAAAGAAGAGAGTGCAGCCAAATTTAGTGACCCAAGAGCATCAGGGCAATCACATGCATCTCATAATAGATCCTCGAGCCGTCAAACTAGAGGAAGGGAAGTATCTGAGGAGACCCCCAGAAGACAAAGGTCCCATAGCCAAAGTAACAGAAAACCCTCTCGCGAAGTAACCCCTCAGACTGAAGCAAACGAAGACGCAAGAATTGTTGATGCTTCAGACGCTGAGAGCATTCGCAGAAATGCAAGTAAAGAAGACAAACCTGCATCAAGTGTGTCATCAAACACAGCGCCTTCTGGTGACAAGGACATTTCAGATATTCGAATGTTAGATGTCGAGGGGGAATTTGATCTATATGAAAGTGATTCTTATATAGCAGAAGAAATTGTCGATAATAAAGATACTGATGATAATAGATTTGAATTCCCAACCGGAAAAGTGAAAAAAGATGAACGTAACCCGGCAGATCGGAGGTATTTTCAAATGTGTAATCACTGTGGGAAAAACTTTACCGGTGAACCTAAAATCTTGCACTGCATGCATATATTCTGTTCAAGGTGCCTTAATGAACTGTTACGGTACACACCATCCGGGTCAATTTGGCCCTGCCCAGTGTGTAAATTTCGAATGACGAAAGACAAGAATGCTATTCGAACTGCCCATTGGGTAAAGTTATTGAAGACATTCAATGATAGATATGACAAACAAATGCAAAGAGCGTATTGTTTCAGCTATCCTTTTCTTGTCAGAATACCTTGTGTAAGGACGATATTCGGGAGCTGTAATCTAAATGAGAATTGCGAACAGGACGCCACAAAAAGGTGCTACAATTGTAAAAAGAACTTATGCGACTCGTGTGCTAATATTCACTTTTACGAGGAGGATCAGCATTCTATATTACCGCGTGCAGAATGCGTGGAAAAAGATGTAAGGGATACGTTACCTTTTCAAGTTATTAATTGCGATACTCACAACGAAGCAGTTATCCA
>JAVSBT010448636.1:0-10154 GCA_033118115.1 Pharyngocirrus eroticus
TAATGAATATTTTATGACCCTTTTTTCATTATGTTACACGTCTTTTTGTGCTCGGTCGTCTTTTTAGTACGTCCCTGGTGAATGTACCTAAAGTGTATTCAGAAGGTATCCTTTGTACATGGATTGGTTACTTTTTTATGCTTTGTATTCACTCATTGTCTATGGAAAAATGGGTGTCCATAGATTCTCATATAACATTCAAGGCAAGGCAAGCAATTTTACAACAAGTGGTTTTTTTTTGTGAAAATATAGTGGAAAAATGTGCCTCAAAAACTATATATGAAATGTGTTTGATGTTCATTGAATACAATAAAATCAGGTATGTTGTATCAGTTAGTGCATATTTGAAGGCTTGGCCTATATTACAAAATGAATTAACTTCAGGATTAGAAATGCATGCAAAAATTGCCCGGTTCTTAGAAAACAAAACTCACCCAATAACTGACATAAATTGGTTTAATCACAGGTTCATTGACATGGCTAAAAAATGCCCCATCTTTACTAGTAGACTAAAATGACATGACACAGATATATATTCAAACAAATCCCAGTAGTTTCATCCTGGAATATTTCAAGACTAGTATGAAAAATTATCAATGAATGATAAGAACTACAGCCATTTTGTTATTCATGTTATGATTTATTGTTTGAAACTGGGCAAATTGGTAGTTACATTATCAATGATATGTTAACTGGTCATTCAAAATATTGTTTCAAATCAAATTTAGTGACTTGATTCTACTTAACTAAAACATCCACAACATGTTAGAAAGATTGAGTCTTACACAATAGATATATGCAAATATAACATGAATATAATTTGTACAAGACTCTTTCCCTTACTATATCAAGTTTTCTCAGAGCAGGAAAAATGTTAAAGTTGAAAATAATAATAAACAAAAGATGAGCTGCAGTGTAACAGGCCTGTAAAAACTATGATCATATGTGTGTGAATTGATCACTTTTATTGGAAACGAAATTAAGCCACATATCATTTTTACAAAGATTTGCTTTGAAATAATGCTCATTTGTCCCCATTGATATAAGTGCCATATACACATATGGTATTGGTACGAGTGCTTAAAAGGTGCCTCCTCCTCCCTTATTTAGTGTCTTTAAAAAATGGAGTTTTTTTCTCCTTGCACGCATAGTTCAATTCATAGCAACGTTCTATCATTTATGACAAATGATAAAAAACAAAACAGAACAAATTCTACTATAAAAATCAAATTTATTGGCCTGACTTTTGACAAAATGAACATTTTTTTCACAGAGAGTTCTATCTTTTGAATCTAATAAGTCATGTGTTCATTTACAATGCAACAAATAGGATTTAGATATGCTAAATAAAAACTGTACTCATTTCATCCATTGGTTGATGAATGGAGCACTGTCTTTGATATGGTGATCGTTAGGCCTATTGAACCAATGAAAACAATACAGAATCGGGCATACAGGGCATTCAAACAACTTGTCTGTTTAAAAACCCATCTTTGTGGCTCTTTATACAATGCAATTATCAATGATTATAAAACACAACAAAATAGTGAAACAATAAACAACATTCAAGAATATCCTTATGAAATACAGTTTAGTCAGAAAGATTTTAACTCATGTCATTGGTGTCATAACCACTACAGCACTTGCCCCTTATCTCTGGGACCTTACATATATTGTTAGGATTTGCACAACGGGTGTTTCAAAGTATCCATTACAATGGGTATAGCACTTGTTATGATAGCATCTGTAGCAATATCTCAACAAAAATATTGATATATATATATGCAAAGAATTGAACATTGATAGTTATCATTCACTTGATGATAATAATTATATTCTTTACATTTTTTAAATTATAATTTGAATAGAGTTATAGTCATTTTTAGTTTTCAATAGGACAAATTATCAATGATAAAGAATGAAACATGATAAGGAACATTGTACAATTATACACAAAACCATATCACTTTTGTTATCATCATAAAACAGTTTCAAATTATAACTAAGGTCATACCAAATTGATTAGTTGGTGAAGGAATTTTTGGCAGCTGATGTTTTATCTCAAAGTTATATAAATTAGACTACACTTGGCCCTTCACGTCAATACCACGAAATGGAACAAAATGTCTCCTTTGGGAATGTGAATTGATGCAAAAACCTCTTTGTACCTGTAGTTCTCTATTTCTATCAGAAAATGTATGTTTGCAAGCCTACAGAGTTTTTAGATTTTGTAACCAAAAGCAAACATTAAATGTTCAATCTCGAATAAAATGATCTGTTTGTGTTTTTTCTTGTGTAGATTCATCTAACCAGTTTAATCATAGTCCAACAATTTAAACTTTTTACTGGTTACTTTTTACTCACCAAGAGCTTTCAATAGCAACTGTTACCTTCTTCAGTCTGGTCTAATATGACCTAGTCCACTAGAAAAATAACCAGTCAAAAGTTTGAATTGTTGGACTGTTTGTATTTGATTTATTTTAACAGGCATTCTGTAATCCAAGCTTTTTCAGGTTTCTATTTTGTTATACCAATTTCTATCCAATATCTGGTTTAGTTCCACCATATTTATTCACATCATATTATTTTTTCTTTCGATTCCACACCCTACTTACATGTGTATCTGATTTTAATTTTGACTTGGTCTCATAGCCAGACCTTAGGTTTTATTTTTTTATTACATATTGTTTGAATATACAGCATACATTCAAGATAAGCAACATTTTTACAAACATATAGGCTGCCATTACATAGAGAATCCTAAACAGGTATGGTAGAAATTACACATACAAAATTATATATATAGAGATAATATTGATAATAAGCAAGATACTCCAATTGTATAATATTGTTATTTTTGAGGTATCTGGCTTTTGAACTCATGTACATGTATTCATATGTATAGGCTGACCCATATTTTTATCATATTTTCACAATTATTTGTAACTATGGCCCTATATTTGAGAACTATTTATACTCAATAAAGCTACCCTGTTTAAATATTTTTTCAATAAAAAAACCCTTTATTCTGTATAGGCTTTAATGTATATTTTGGATTCTTGAAAATTATACTTTTTGTATGGGACTGGGAACCATTATGACTTGATTGTATTATTTCAGTTAATTCCAAATAAATTACAATGTTACTTCCTGGAGAAGAAGAGCTTGCAGATGAATTACTTGGTCTTGTTGCAACTGCTAGGAAGCAGGAAGCCACCATTCCAGAACAAGGAAAGGTTTTACATCAAATGGGTGAATTGTATCTCAGGAATGCTAATACTACTAGCAAAGGGGAACAGTTTGTTAAGGCATCAGCTTTGATCAATGGGGCACTTGTAAGAACAGAAAATACAAGTGAGCAAAAGACACTCCAGGAAATAGTATGCAAAATATACAAAGGCTTCACGGAAAACGTTCTAGGGACAGCAATGAAACTTTCAGTGGATGAGTTGGTAGCTATTTCTGAAAGTAACAAAGATAACTTGCATGCTGTGCGTGTAGAAGTGAATGCTATGTGTAAAGATATTGAACAATTCTTCAACAATTACCCTTCTAGAGATGTTGGGGGTGAGGGAAAGAATGATGATGAAAGGCTTGAAATGGAGGAGAAGTTAGTTATTGAAGTTAAAAATGTGAGTTCTGTGATTCAAACTAGGATGAAAGCATTTTTAAAAAGGCTTTGGGAACAAGCTGCTGAAATGTACCCAGTGTTGCCCCCTTGCAAATATTCAGTCATTGGACTTGGTTCTATAGCCAGACAAGAGATGACTCCTTATTCTGATCTTGAATTTGCAATGCTGGTTGAAACTGCCTCTGAAAAAATCAAGCAGTACTTCAAAAACTTAGTGAATCTTTTCCACTTACTCATACTTGACCTCGCAGAGACACCCATTCCAGATATTGGGATTGAGTCATTGAATGATTATCAGACACCAGGTGGAGATAGGTTCTTTGATAGAATTACTCCACGTGGGTTAAGACTGGATGGTCCCATGCCATGGGCATGTAAAACACCAATTGGACGAAAAGAGACCCTTCAGAAAGCACCTTTAGATTTGATCAAAACACCCAAGGAAATGGCACAATTGCAAATGGAAGATAGTCTTGGGCAAGCCTACCATGTAGCAGATGTATTAAGCAATTCAATCCTGATATGTGGGGACTCTGCAGTTTTTAGCAAATATAAATCATTGTATGTCAAGACTGTATCAAAAATTGACCATAAAGAAAAAGCAAAAAATACACTCATCAATGATTACAAAAGATCTCCAGATTTTAGAATGTTCTGTTATTGCAGTCAATTCTTTAGAAATAAGACCCTTTTCTATAGATTTCCATCAACATTTGTAGAGAACATTCGCATGTATTTCACACCTTGTTACCAGTCAAATTCTGCATGGGACACTATCAAATATCTACTCAAAGCAAATGTTCTTTCATGGGAAGGGGCTTTTAATCTAAAGGTTCACTTGGCAATTAGTTTTGGATTCCGACTTCTTACATACTTTAAGAATAAAGGTCAGTATGAAAATATTGGATTCATATCAAGAAAAGAAATTCCACTTTGCAAAAAAAGGCCTCAAAATCCTTTGAAAACAAGAACATCTTCATATGCAGCCTACTTCAATAACTGTAGTACAGCATTCCATAGGGTAGAGGCAGGCAACAATGCATTGAGGTTTGTGGTAGAAAAAACATTTATGAACATAGATAAAGGGAGAGTCCATGATCTAAAAGGGGAAACATTTATTCAATTTGATACTGAATTAGATCCAAACCCTTCCTCGTGGTCAAGAAATATACCTATGTTGACAAATCTGAAATGGGCAAGATTATCGAGAGAGTTACCACCCAAAAGCTGTGGGTTGACATGTGGTGCACCTGACCTCATTAGATTGTCAGATATACATCAAGATAATCATAGAGCTAGGTTAGAGATGATAGATAGTATTCTTGCTATTAGAGGCTGTAAATGTCTATCCCTCCTAAGAAACAGTCTTCTGGTATCCAAAGCTGTGCTTATTCTAGAATACAATCAAGTGGGGAAAGTACCGAAAGAAGCAAACATCTTGGAGCTACAAGAAAAATATTGGCAAATAAAGTACAAAAATATACGGGAAAGATTTTATCTTTTGATTGACATCAGTGACTTGGCATTGAATAGCATAGACAAATATATCAAAGTGTCTGTAATAGATGATATTACAGCATTTCTTGATGAAGTTACCACCTTGCATAACACACAAAAAACAATATTTGATGTCACAAAATACTATCTTGTTGACCATCTAATCTGGTTGTACCAAGAAACAGGAAAGCAAGACAAAGCCTTTTTACTCTGTGAACAACAGATAGATGAGTATGGAGAAGAATTGGGATTTGATCATCTTGGAGGCTTGTATTACTTGTATGGAAATGTGAAATGTAAATGTGGTCTAGAAACAGAAGCATTGCATTATTATGAGAAGGCATTTGAGGCATTTAGATTTGGCTATGAAAATATGAAAACTGAATATACAAATGCATCTCTATTGGAAGCATTTCGCCTTGTAGCACGTGAAATAACAAGAGTGAATGACGATTGTAAAGAGGTCTGCAAAGTGCTGGAAACAGCTTTCACAAGAAATGGAAAAAGTTTTCATATTGAAACAGGTTTGGATGTAGAAGGGATGATCCTACTCTGGGATGCAAGTATCAGCACTGGCAAGTGGAATTGTTCTAAAAGTCAATATCTTGAAGAAGTACTTGAATTTATTATAAGAGAAGGGGCAGGTAAACTCAATACAGGGATTGTTGTTATGATAGCTCATTCTATTGTTAAAAGCATTGAAGTTTTTGCACACCAAAAGGCAGAAATGCCATTCATCAAAGAAAATATCCAGGAGACACACAGATCTTATGGCATTAGCAAGGAGGATTTCTTAATTGAGATTTTGAACATGCTTTTGAAAGATGAATCCATCCATAAATATTTCCTTGGTCGTGCACACCCCAAGGTGAATGTACATCAAATGTATTCAGAAAATGTATTTGGTACATGGATTGGTTACCTTTTTGCACTTTGTTTTCATTCTTTGTCTTGCCAAAAAATTGTGACCATATGTTATCTTATTACATTCAAGGCAAGGCTGGCAATTTTACCAAAAATAATGTTTTTTTGTGAGGATGTAGTGAAAAGATGTGCTTCAAAAACTCTATATGAAATGTGTTTGATGTTCATCGAATACAACAAAATCAGGTTTTTTGTATTGGTCAGTGCATATGTGAAGGATTGGCCTACATTACAAAATGCATTAACTTCAGCATTAGAAATGCATGAAAAGATCGTCCAGTTCGTTGACAACAAAACTCACCCCATAACTGAAATAAATTGGTTTAATCACAGGCTTCTTAAACTGGTTATGAAATTTGACACACAGAGAGTGAGACTGAAAGGTCTTGAAAAAGAATGCAGCATAACACTAAACGATGTTCATACAAATCCCAGTAGCTTCATCCTGGAATATTTCAAGACTATGAGGTCATGATTACTACATGGACAGAAAAACTATCAATGAATGATATGAACTACAGCCATTTTGGTCATTCATGATAATGATTTATTGTTAGAAACTGGGCAAAAAATACTACAGATTGGAAATTATATCACCAATATTGTTTCAAATGTAACTCAAAGACAAAACATTGTTTCTACTCAATTGTAGAGACTTTATTTCAATACAAATTTTAGACCTCCACAACATGTATTGATTTGTGTAATTCATCTAATTAGTTGATTATGTAGTACAACAAACTTAACTCTTGACAACATGTAGTTATAACATATATAAAAGCTTACTTGAGAGCTTTCTGCTACTATGTAGCCTTCCTCAGCAAATTATGATGTATTCTGTTTGCCTGGAGATGTAAGTGATGACTTACGAAAATTTGCTATAAAACATATTTGGAGTTCACCCTTTAATTACTTTTTCAAAAAGCCTTATTAATAATATTAACATTTTATTTTCCGTTAAATTAATACAAAATGAACAATCATATCATATATACATGTATAAATATATATATTATAAATAAGAAAAGATAAGAGGAAGAAATCAACTTAATTTTTTGGATGCACTTGTAATTGAAAGATTTATTATCAAAGCTTCCGATACTCTTCAAGAGATCCATATCAAAATAGAAAAGATAAGATGAAGTAAACTTTTTTAACCCAGAATGAAAACTTTGCATTACACACACATAACAAAATAAAAATCACAAAAACTAGGAAAGCATTACAATTACAACACACAGTGTGTAGACACGACTAAAAGTATTTGGTGCAAGGAGCATTAAAACTGTATAAAACTACTATCCTAATACAAAACGATTAAAAATGGTAACAGAAGTCTTTATGGCTGAGTCACTGAGCTCCTTTTTCTAATTTTCATCATTAAGATTTTTTCCAGTTTCAGCATTGGAGATTCTATCATGAGTGACAACACAAATGCAACACTGTATGATGTGAATACATTCCCAAGGTACAGATAGGTCTGGAAGAGAAATAACAAAAGAGAAAATTCAACATTGACCAAATTTGAATTTAGCATGACTTATACTGTAAACCAGCAATGATAAACTGTATTTGAAGTATTGTTTATAGCATAGATTTTCATAATTTATATAAAGTAGCTAGATTTTCAAAAATATTTCACATTAGAATAGCATTTGTCTGATTTTTTTCAAATAATAGTCTATTAATGAGTTACAAACTTAAAAAATCATTTAGATAATAGTTCATACACTCTATCAAATTTAGTGGTACTCAAATATCACTATTTTGTGTTGCCATTTCCCACTTATATAAACTATAATTGAGAAATAGCAACACTAATAAGTGATGTAAAGGCACCACTAAATGAAGTGTTGACTCCATTTTGCCACTAAATATCACTATTAACACAAAACATCACTATTTCTTCTGCGAGCTTACAAATGAAGAATCTAGCACACAAAACATTCATTCAACTATATCTTTGTTTCGTGTCACTTTTCTTTTTCATACCATTGTTGATTCCTGATAATGTAGTAGTTTTTGATGTGTAAATCTGAACCAAAAAATCACAATTGGATGGATGAGATATGCCATGTATGTGAGTCGACTCAAAGGCATGAATGCTGACCATGACAACAAGGAGTTTACAAAGCCTAGAATGACAATGAAAAATGAATACTTGTGTCATTACAAATATCAAAATAAAACTTCAATTTCTTCAGGTTACTAGATTTCAAACAAAGAATTATTTCCATTTACTGAAATTCCTACAGGCCTACATCTTTGTCAAATGGCTGTGCAGCAAGTTATTACTATGAACAAGGACTGATAGTTATATAATTAATAGTTATATAATTATATGACCTTGAGAAAATGCTTTAATCTGGTGCCAAACAAAGAAATACACCTTTTCACAAAGTAATGCTTGGAAAAAGGTAGCACAAATTTGCTATTTTATCACATACAAAAATTAAAGACACATTGTAAAATGCTATGTTTTAATGAAAAGGATTATACTAATTCTTTGTTTGGCACCAGATTCAAGCATTTTCTCAAGGTCATATTATATAACTATCAGGCCCTATTGGATTAGAATAGTTCCTTTATTTCAATATTTATGCAAATCAAGAAGCAAAAAGATTTCAGTAATAAAGTTTCAAACACTAATTCAGTTGTATTTGCTTACCTCCATAACCTGTCACACATGCAAAGACAACCCACCCAACAGAAAAAGCCCACAAAGTTCTACTGAGAGAGTTGTAGAAGGCGTTACTTGTCAGAGTGCCTACAACTCTTCCATCGTTGATTCCAATAAGTCCATATACAAGAGACAAAGCAACAACAGCTGCTATAAGCCAACCTCCTAATACCAAACTCTAAGAATATAAAAGCAGGCATTTTTCAAAATAACAAAAACAAATAAATACAACATATATTTTGTAAGTTATTTTCTCATTTTTTCCTAAATGTATGATTCACAAAAAACTTCAAAGTATTAAAGACATTAATTTTGATGAATAGAAACTTACCCAATGCATCTTGACTTGCCTGCCTGACTTATAAATAGCATAGCCTATCAGAATTCCGACCAAATAAGGAGCTATTCGTGTCCAAGGAACAACATAGAAATTGTCAAACCAATTCCTACTGCAATACAAGAAATAAACAAATGTTTATCAACCAAAAATATTTCTATTGATGAAATAATGCTGCTGATAATTAATACTTAAATATAATCATACCAAGATGAATTCCAGTCTAAAAATATTGGCATTTTTATTACTGATTGGAATGTGTTTCAAAGGATGGGTTACTTACAATTGTGTCTCATTCTTGACATATTCCGTGAATCCAACTCCGAAATTATTCTTGACACTAAGGTAAGCAGTGACACCAATGCTGGTAAATAACAGAAGTATGGTTGGAAGAACCCCACGGACACCATACCTTTTTTGAAAAATGGGATAAAAGTGAAAGTTACTTAAAGTATGTAAGTGTAACAATCATAAAAAATGAGCATCGGTGAACTGACATATTGCTATTTCACGGTTTGAATTAATTCCAGTGTTTTAGTTTCAAAAAGTACATGTATTCACACAGTTCATAGAGAGAAAATACCCCAACTTACAAGTATATTAGTATTAGAAAGATTGGACTGATGATGTAAAACTGCATATCATTGGCTAAAAACCAGGTCCAATCCATACACTGAAATAGCATTTATAGATGTGAATATGCAATGGGGATATAAAGTGTGGTTTTGAAAAATGTGACAAACGTGCATGTAAGTAATAGGATACATGTGAAGTGTAAAATGTATGAATGCAGATGGTGAAAGCCAACAGGAAGCTACTGGAATTGGTTCCGCCAAGAAACAAAAAACAAAACACAAAAAACCTACAAATAGCCTATATAGTTTTACAAAAATTATGTCTATGATAAGCTACAATAAAAAGTGATACATGCATGTGATGAATATAATAATAAAGGCCCTATATATGCACTTTATAAACTATACAACGGGCAGCTATCTGTCTTATACAGAGATATTCAAGAGATCTTACCGGGTCATCTAAGGTCACCAAATTATTGACATACAAGAGGTTGCTCCACCAAACTT
>JAVSBT010448647.1:0-10153 GCA_033118115.1 Pharyngocirrus eroticus
CTGGTCCAGATATCTACTGGTCCGGACTGGATTTTACTGGACCCGGACCAGTGGACCAGTAATAATTCGCACCCTGTAGATAAGTGTACAGTTTAGTACATATTCCCAGTTCCCTCTAACTGTTACAGAAACGATAGAAATCATCACAACATGACTGACATCGAAACTGAACATTCTCTGAAAACACAAACAGATTTACATATGAATTAGTTTAACTTCACTGGTCCTACTCTCAATCATGACACAATGATTCAGTGATCAATTTAGACACTGGACCAACGGACCAGAATATTTCATCCCAATGTTAAAGTATGATCCAGTCTTGTAGCAATTAGTCATTTTCTGTAATAAACATGCTATCTTGTCCGGTAGCAAACAAATTCTAACTTAATCGCTGATGATTTACTGTGACCCATGGGATGTATGAACCTTACTTACTGCAATACCCCAAAATATTAATGTTCCTAACTAAAAGGTACGAAACCAGTGCTTAGCAGAGGAATGTCTTGCTAGAGCCTATGATTGGCCCATCAGGCTGATGATTATCTGCGTTTTCCGTAGCACAAGGGACTGAGAGCTTTCATCCCTTCTGGACAGGATATAAGTATATTGCAGGTTACTTTCCCAGAATTCCCTGGTACCCATTTTATGTTTCCTGGATAAAGAAGGGAAATGGTAAGAAAGTCCTAAGGTTACAGATTTGGGGGGGGGGGGGGGCAGGGCCGGGATTGGGAATCAAACTCTCTACTTTCTGATCTCTAGACACATGCTTTGTCACTGAGCCACAATCCTCCTATAAACCAATGGTTCCCAAGTCTATGTAACATATTTTTTATGCTCTTTTGAGTTGAGCCTGCAATCAACTTTGTGCAGAGGGGGGGGAGGCAAGGTTCTTTAGAAATAAGGCTCCTTTTCCGAAGAACTTCACTCACTGTATCTGTAATAGCACAAGATGCTTGACAAGTATGAAATGTATAAGAACTGAAAACCCTGTAAGCAAGCATTACATAATATTTGAAGTAAAGGTATCTTAAGTTTGTTTTGTTTAGAAGATGTCATATGAGGTGAGCTGTGGGTCTAACAATGGCTCTGGTATGCTGGATCTAGCTAGGTCATCATGCATATCAACTGTGACTGAAGCTTTGGACACCTGAAAAAAACACCTTGTTTCTGCTAATTGACTGATCCTATTACTTTTGTTTGACAATAACATTTTTAGTTTAATTGATAACGTCATTTCAACTAAAAATATAGATTGGATTACCACATCTTAGACAAATTCAAGACATCACTCTCTCTCTACATGCTGATATTTCTAAATCCTTTTTCCCCTTATTTCATATTTCATAAAGCAAAACATGGAATCATTATTATACTTTTTATTAAGCCCAAACTAGGTTACACTTTTTTGGCTTTGAAAAAGTTTCATATGGAGATACGGGGAAAAAAGAATAAATCAAGATGCAAAATATTGAGGGTGTTTAGGGTTTTATCTCTCTTAAATTTCCTAGGACCCCTAGATTTTGAGTCTTAGGGTCTTTCTGTCTCTCAAGATTTTTAAAGATTTGCATCATGATCTGCACTTGACCTGGAGTGTGTCGGAAGGACCCTGTAGGATTTTGGCCAAATGGTGTTCCTGTCCACTAAAACAAGCGTTTATACCCTCTGAATTAACACCCAAAAGTGTTTATAGGATACAATGATGCATATATCATTAAATGTATAGTTGTAATGGTAAGATATGTGTTGAAGCATGTGGTCCAGCTGATACTTATTGTCAATATGATACCAACAAATACAATTACTTATATACACCATGTTATGAATTACTAATAACTTTATAAGTGCAAATTTATCAAATAGCTTATAAACTGATTACACTACTTCCCTTGATCAACCAAAATGCTCTCTTTTGATTTTTGTCTGGCATTAAAATTTTCCATAATAACATTTTATTCTTTTGAAGATTGGTAATTTGTATTTTTCTAGAAAAGGATTGACTTTTGTAAAAAAAAAGTATTAAAGGTTTATTACAATTTATTGAAGAAATTTGAATGGTTTCAGTTTAGGTAATAGAAATGCCATACCTTTCATTTCCTTCAGACACAACGCCAAAGACAGTTACTCTCAGCAATAAAACCTGACTGGAAATAGATCCTTGAAGACTTTCATCCAATATTACTGCAATTTCTTTCTGTGTACTCTAAATTCTGTTAACTTTTATTAGCTTTGGCTTCTGACAACCTTCGCAATTTTTGCCGACTAGAAGCCTTGACAAATTTGATCTGAAATGTAATTAGGATACTTGAGCGAAAGAAATTGACATGTTCGAGGCAGATTTTTCAGAGGATTGATGTGAAATTTTGGTAATTGGTAGTTCACCATTGTAGCTAGCTAGGATTTATTTACTTCATCTCTGAATGATGATGGATGCCACTAAATATGGCATTTGTACCCATGACACATTACTTTTATTTCAAGAAGACAACATATGTGATTGTGTTGGAAATGAGAAACACTTATTTACAGTCTGCTTTTAATGTATCACATTTAATTCTCAGGAGAAAGATATACATATGGGTACCAGGGAAGTGTATGGCTAGTTGGCCACTAGTCATAGTTTTAATTGTCATTTCTGCCATTTCTTTTGACAGTCAATTTAGTCAATGTCTGTTTTAAATTGCTTACTAGTACCTCTAGAAACAAAAAGGAAAAAAAATATTATGGCCACTCTGCAGCGAACATGTATGCATATAGGCCTAATTAGGGACTCAAGGCTCTGGATACCATCCACAAATTGGCCCTTATGTGGTGGTTGACCTGATGAAGTTGTCCTTAATTTTAACTACAATTTATGCCCAATCAGTTTGAGTGGAAAACGGAGTGAAATTTGGCATTTTGAAAACATAATTCCACTTTATTTCGAATTCATCCTAATCACAAATGTTCTTGGTCAAACTGTTCCTCAACCTATTTGCACATCTTACCATCAACAACTTTTAATTTTAAAGGTCTATTTACCATTCAGGCATTGGTTAACTGAGAAGCAGATACACTCTTATTGTTTAATTTTTTCAAATTTAAAGGCCAAGAGGCTCATATATAAAGGATCAGATCTGAAAATGCCAGTAATGAGTTGCCTGTTATGGTATTAGGAGCAGAGGCTTGATTTTATGTGTTTTCAATATTTATCATTTCCCAAGAAAATGAAATATTTTGAATTTTGCTGTATTTAAACATGAATGAATAATGCTTTGAACAATGCCAAAATTTTACCATTATCTGTTTGATTTAGTCAGTATTTAGTGAAATTTGTTTGAAGTTTCAGTTAAAAATCAAATTTGATTGACAGCTGAGCATAGCAACCATACAGCAAGTTCACAAACATAAACAGAAAAGCACATGTTTCCTGCCTGCTATATCATAAACAGCATGTGTGGAGTCAAGGCATAGAGCTGTGCAAGTGTAAATGTCACATGCATATAAAAATGGTCACAAATGTGATAAATTTACTCACCAAATTTAAGATGCTTCCAACATTATAAAAAAATCCCAAGTTATATTCCTTAAAACAGTTAGAGTACAAACAATAATATAATCACAGTTGTCCAAAAGTTAATCCAGTATAATGAATTCATGTATATGCATTTTCAAAAACTTATATCCTTTTTTGAAAAAGATTCAATGTCCATGGATATGAATTTCATGAGCAAATACCACAATAATAATATATATCTAATGAAGGGATATATCATGAATTATATTTGATCAAATGTTATTGCCATCTGTGTCCTAAATAGGGTTTGTTTGGTAGATTAGGGAGCCATACCCTCACCCTTTTCAAAATACACTTGGGCATCAAATCTCTTCTGTGTTTACTTGGTCCAGTCCAAATTACCTGGTTGTGCTGTTGCAAGGCATTTCTTTTCCTTTCCAGGTATCTGGGGTCATTCCAAACATTACGGTGCAACAACATCACCCAAAATCTCTTGTATATCATTTTTCTTTCTATACTATTGTTTATATTTGGTGGCTTAGGGTTTTCTGCCCACCAAAGTTGCCTATTTCTGTCACTTGTGATACAAGGTCTACACAGGCAAAATTCACACTCTGGTTCATTTTCATCTTGTAATTTCAAAAATGTGTCAGAAATTACTTCACAGTCATCTTTGTCATCCATATTACAGTCAGAATATGTTACTAAATCCCATCCATTGGAAGCCCATAGAGCATATATTTGATTTCTCTGCTCTTCTGTCACAAATAAATTCATAGCCGACTTTATCTCCTCCATGCTTTTTATAGTATTATCTTAGAATAATTTAGCATGTCCTTCTATGAGAATTCTGATAAGAAATGACTTGCAAAACTTTGCCTAGTGACAGATACTCCCGCCAAAATAGATACATGATATTTATCTCACTGAAATAGATGTTTCACATGCTTTGATCCTCTGATGTGAGAACAGTGGACAGATGCTAATGATCCAAAATGTGTTTCCAGATAGGATCTGTTTGTTTCATCTGTGACCTCAAACTATATATTTCCATAATGTGGGTGCAAAAGTGTTTAGATAGCTGTGTAACTAGACTAGGATTCTGTTACTGTGTTAGGGATATTTTTTATCATGTGTAAGCTAATTATTTCATCATCAGATTTAGATGCCCATCAAACAAACACCTAAGTCCTGTCAATTTTAATGATCACTCTAATGTTAAAAGGTTGTTACAAGCACCAAAAAAAACTAACAAAAGATAACCACATCTATTTCAATAATGCTTTGATGATGTATTGTTATGACATAGCCTAACTATATAAAGTGCAGAAAAAGTTTTTTGATTCACATCACTATCTTCTACCTGTTCTACATCAGAAGTGTAAATCATCAACCAAAAACATGAATTCAAAAATTGCAAAAGATTTCAAAAGAAAAAGAGCACCATCTTTCAATGTTGAGATGCCTGGAGATAAAGAAGTAAAAGATGATATAAAGAGAAAGATCAGTCTTGTAAAGGACATAATGTCCAAGAGATTAGGAAAACCTATAAATGCCACAGAAGTTATGGAGGAAATTCTTGGCAAATGGCTAGAGAATGAAGTGAATGGAAATCAAATGATGTCACCTCAAAGAGCAGAATCCAAAAAGACCATCACCAAAAAGGAATGCAGCCAGGGTCTCTTCATTGCTGCAAAAACTTCCATAAAAGAATTGCTTGAGATTGGAAACAATCATGGAAGACACTGCAATTCTGGATTAAATATTGGGAAATTAAAAATGAATGGACATGTTGCTACTGTTTCATTGAAATGTGGAGGTCTATCAAATGAAAAACATTCCTATCAATGGTCTTCCTCTCCAAAACTAGGGAACAGTGGTTTCCTAGTTAACAAAAGAATTACCCATGGTTATATATTCAGTGGCATGAGACCGAGCCATTATACAAGATTCTGCAAAGGTTCAGATATTGGCTGTATAGGATATAAACAAAGAAAAATGTTTACCACCCTCTATAGATCCTATATCAATCGCCAATATAATGCCAGTATAAGAAGTGCCTTAGAAGACGAGGTTGTAGACAACCCAGATATCACCATTTTGACAGATGCCAGGCATGGACATAGAAAAAATGCTAAAGACAGCAGCATTGTTGCAATTGGAGAAAATACCAAAAAAGTTTTGCTGCATGTGCACATCACAAAGAAAGATGACCATGTCACTCAGCGCCACGAAAAAATTGGTACAGAAAAAGTGTACGATTATTTTCATGAAAATAATATTCAAATAAAGTGCCATGTCCATGATAGAAATCTGTCTATAAATAAATGTGTAAGAGAGAAAAATATAATGAATCAAAATGATTTGTGGCATGGAGTCAAAGCACTTAAAAAGTCTGTGCAGGATATCAGCTCTGGTGCCAAGAAACGCCATGGACTCACTTGGCATAGACAACTGGAGGATAAGGTTGAAGTGATGGGGTCCCATGCATACTGGTGTGTGAAAGGATGTGATGGTGATGCTGCCAAGATGAGGAGAAATTTGAAAAATTTTGTGCATCATTATAAAAATATCCATGATAATTGTGATCCATCATCGAGATGCAAAATGGATCCCCAATATGAGCCCTCAAAAATTGGACTGAGTGAACCAAGGGCAGAGGAACTTTTAACACAAGTGATAGAAAAGTCCACTCTGTATAAGAGTGCAGAGGACTTTTGCCTCGGCAAAACAACATGCCATGTTGAAAGCTTTAACAACACTCTAAACATGTTTCATGATAAAAGGATTTTTTATGGCAACGAGGAATATTTAATGCGGTCAGAAATTAGTGTAATGCATTGGAACGAAAATGTAGGCAGAGAATACACCTCTATAAATATTTCAAGGGAGAACAATGCATCTGTAAGAAAAGGCAAAAGTAGGAAAGTATACAAAAAAATGATTTTTTTATACAGAGACAATGTCTGGAAACTATATATCAATGATCTTTATATGTAACTTTATAATGGACCATTATGACATGTATTATGATGAAAATTAAATTATGTTTGCATTTTGAAATGATTTATTCAATTATGATTCTTTGGAGTATGATTATCTAAACTTATAAGTTGTTCATGTAAACAGTAACAGTATGCTTGCAAAAAAAACACCATGAATGTGTAAATGTATTTGTTTATAAATGTAGTTTTGTATAAAATTACATCTTACAATACTTGTAACTTGAAAATAACAAAAGTACATGATGATGTTAATGTTGGTTTGAATTATCATATATCCCACACTATAACATCTACAAGAAAAGAATAAAATGTTTCTTCTTTACATGTAACATTGACTTTATCTTTGCTTTTTAATCATTCCTAATTCCTATGTTGTAGAGATTTCAGTAAGATAATACATTTGACAACTACACAGTGAACTTGATGCTTGAGCTTATGTTTACACTCTGCAGCTGTATGGTTGCTATGCTTTTCTAGCCAATGACACAGTAGACATGGTGCTGTGTTTCCACTCAATGTGGGGCAGGCTCATGATAATGTATGACCATATGGTTTAATGTGATCCGGAAGTTTGTTCTTTAAATGAAATCGAATTTTACACTAATAGATGGAATATACCTAAAACGTAAACACGAAATGAAATATGCAATTTTCTAAAGCAGATTTCTACTGCCCCCTAAGACTTGTTATGTTCGCAGTTTAGCTTAATATAGAATTACTTTCAATTATTAATATACAAGAACAATAATTAAAAGACAAGTAGAGACATGTTGTTGAGACTATGAAAGGTATGAGGGGGGGAAGGGTTTAATCACCAAATTCGATTAGAATAGATCCAATATTAATAAGATAATCTCTTGAAGAACTAGCTCATAAGGTTTTCTTATGTCGTGTAGATGTAACTTTTGCCATGATATACAAGAGAGAATATCAATCTGTAATATGATACTATGTGTCAAAAATACCAAGTGATTGACTTGTTGTTTATCATTTAAAAAAGCTCAAGGTATGATTCCAAGTATATACACATTTAATAATTGATAATATACTGACAGGAGCATCGCTTACCATTGCTTCTCTGTTGACAGCTCTGAAAGCGATCGGAATCTATTGGAGTAAGTGGTTGAACTTCATTATCTTTGTCAAGTCTTGATGGAGATAGATTGGAATCTTATTTATTAAATACTACTGGTGGTACAAAACCAATTTAGAGGACTAGAAATAGGTCATGTCAAAGTGCCAAACCTTTGGATCATTAGGGTGGTCAGGTAATTTTCTAAATTTAAATTTTGTTTTGAGGTTCTAGGTACCATATCACTAGTAGGATTAAATGTTGAAAGCTGTAGCCATTGTCCTACTAAAGGATAGCATTTATAGATTCCAATTTTGATTGAATGATAAAGGTAATTTTATTATTGGTATTTATAAGAAAATAAGGAAGTTGTTTTTGAGCTTGTAATTGAAATTGAATACAGGGTTATCATAGCACACAGAGATTTTCTTTTATATTTTCATTGATCACTATAATTATAAGTACTGTATGATATTTAGATCCTTTGAAATGTTACCATCTATAGACTTCATTTGCATGGGACCAAAAATATTAATTTCCTAGAAGTTAGAATTGTTAATTGTTGCTGAAGCTATATACTGTGGGGATACATTATGCCAATGTGAATAAGTATTTAATAATTCTTGCTGCCATGTTAAGAGATAGGGAAGTGAACAATTAATTTTGTTTTTAGTTGGTGTTTTTTGGGGAAATTATATTACGCCAAGGGGAATTTGAGTAGATCATTAGTTTCTTATTCTTTTCCAAAATGCCTTGAGGTGAAGAAGAAATCTCTAGTTTGTGAACCATTTTTAATGACATGATATTTGAGAATATTATCAGGCTAGTATATCAAAAAACCACACACATACATGTACATGTGTGACCATATATACATGAATCGTAAAATGATATGGATCTGATTAAGTTCACTTAGTTATACTGTGGCGTCTTTTCATTGGTGTGAGAGTCAAGGTAGCTTAAAAGTTATTAAAAAGGATTATTAATTTTATTTTAGAAACACAATAAACAGGTACTTTGGAGATCAAAGAGTTTTCAAAATGTACAAAACATTTCAGTTTTAAAGACATATTTGAAACATCGTAATCATATGCTTTTATGTCTCAATAAACTGATTTGGTATAGCATCGTGATTTTTCAAATTGAAGGGTCAATAGATGAATCAGGCCTCTTATTGTCATTGTGAAGTAATCCTTTTTGTTTTATTGTTATTCCCACAGATATGTGCTGAAACAAATGGATAGATCAACAGTTGACAAGTTATCTGTCTGACAAAAGGAACACATTTTACTGATTGGTTTATCCCACAGTGACAGCTGTACCGATTAATGAGACAGATTGTGCCACACTGTGATCAACCTCTATATACGTAAGGAAACAATTAATGAACAAATATATTCATTCGTTTCTAGAAATATTACTCTAAAACTAATGGCCTAGCAACACCAAGATAAGGCCAGGAACAATTATGCCTCATTAATGATGCTATCCTCTTGAGCTTTCAGCAACTATTTAGTGATGTTCAAATGAGTGTTTGAACTACTTCAGGGGAAAATTCAGCCAAAAAATAAGGTACATGTAGTGGGATTTTTTGTGTGTTTAAGCAGGCACTGGTGGAATATTTTGGTGGTATTTTCCTGGGAAGGAAATTCCAACTATGCGAGCCACACCAAAACGTTTCCTAAAAGCTGTCTGTGCAGTTAGCTTATTTGTGTTTGTCATCATCAACATGAGCTTGTACCTCGGCCAAAATGAAGAGAATAACAATCATGAAAAGACCATGCCTAGTGCGGAAGTGGACCCGCCTCACGTAGGACCTCTTCTAAGAAATCACAATGGTTCAATATCTAGTTCAAATGATTCAGGGAATAAGGTAGAAAAAACTATCAAAACACCGGCAGAAAATAGCAGACAAAATGATACGGCACAACCAAGACAAATGCCAGGGAGAGCAGAATTAGGTCCTGGGATCAATGAAAGCAATATTCCAGCCATTAAAGACTTTATCGATAGAGCTAATAAACAACAAGAGGTGCTAAATAGTGACGTTTTTACCTGGAAAGACAATGAAAACTCTGTGGTTGTAGTTGTGCAGGTACACAACCGCCCAGAGTATCTAAAGCATTTGATAGACTCTTTACGAAAAGCTAAAGGAATAGAAAATATACTGCTGGTTTTTAGTCATGACTATTATTCTGAAGAACTCAACTCAATAGTACACACAATAGATTTTTGTTTGGTAAGTAAACTCTTTTTTTGTTTTATTTTCATTTTTTATTTTTAATAAAAATTTTGGACCTGTTTAATTTTGCTTCCAAATGTAGTGTTGTGGTGTAGTGGGACCTCATTTTCAATAATGTCAGTATCCAGCAACAAAATATTAATAAACTACAAGCAGCCATCTGTACCATTAGATTCCTTATTATTAATTATATTCCTGAAATGTTGTATTCCGTCATGGATTCCCATCTCATAGATTATGTGTTCAGAGATCTTCAATACGGTCCAGGCCTTGAAATTACACGAGTGCGATCGCACCACACTCGCATCGCACTCGTAATTTTGAAAACACTGGTGCGT
>JAVSBT010448658.1:0-24516 GCA_033118115.1 Pharyngocirrus eroticus
GTTATGACCCTGTTTAGGGACGGAGTTAGCCATATTTGGGAAAAGGGGAGGAGCGATGCGTACCACTCCATTATGATAAACAAATTAAATTGAGGGCTTCCATGGCGTATGGTGGACCATCAGACTGAATAAGGTCCATTTGTCCAGTGAACCATGACTGGCTGAATAAAAGGCTTTAAAGTGTTATTGCTTGTCACCTTTCGATGAGGAGTAGTTGCATAAGCCTGGTAGATTCTTTATCTTAAATCTTTAAAAAAATTAAAAACCCAAAGTAGAGAAGTTTCTTAAATTAGCTATCAATCATATGGACCTTACGCATATACCAAACATTCCAGTAGTGCAAAAAGGGTAAAAATAACTTGATAGTTGATTAAATTTCAAGTACCTATATGTAAATAAATCATGGACTTTTGGACTTTCAAAAAAAAAAATCTCAAAAAATGGCTAAAGAGAAACACTTTACTTCATTGTTTTAAGAAAATTGGTCATACAGAAGTACAAATCCATAACAATTCACCAAACGGTCCATTGTCCGAATGTCCTTAAAAATAAATATCAAAAGGAAATTAAGTCCTTATACTCATTGAAAACTGTCAAAAACCAAAAAAGAATTCAGAACATTCAGAGATTGGCAAACATTAAACCACAATTCAATGAAGAACAAAAACATGATCACCTCCAAAGTGTGGGATACTATAAATAGTTTTAAAATGTCTTTAGTCATACATCACACCACTTGAATTAATTGTATATTATCCATAAAATATGTATCATTGGAAGAAAAATGTTGATACATTGTGTTCAAAGTGTTTGACCACCACCATCCAGCATCAACATCATATGTAACCTCCATCAACCCATAAAAATGTAAACATTATATTTATAATGAAGTAGTACACAAGTCATGCAAAATGTCTATATGGTTTTCCCTTAATGATTCTTGATCCAACACCATTCATTTTTGATAATGAAGTAAACATTGGTAACAAAGTTCTCAAAAAAATAAAAGTACACCAGAAAACTTATTCATTTCTATTGACATGGATCTTTTCATTGATTGAGCAGAAGGTGCGGCATGCCTAAACAGAGAGGAATGACACTTTTCTAGGCCAAAAAAATAAACATCATACAGAACAAAATCATTTTGCCTTTTCCCCAAAGAGATTGCAAATGATTAGAGAGATAATCATCAAACCATTAACATAACAATGTCATATTAAAAAGCAAGACTTTGTTTGCAATGCTTGAAATAATGTCTATTGTTTTAATTTCCAAAGAACTTGGATTTTGTGGAACAAATGTTTGCCAATCAAGATAAATTCTTCCATGCTATGTTACAGGTTCATGTTTTGTCCTATTTCTAAACTTGAAAGCGATTAATCTTTTGAGTGAAACAATGTTGTTGTTTTTAAATGCAATTGTTTCAGCATTTTTTTGTATATCTTGTTGACAGACATAAGGATTAGAAGCGTTGATTGATCCTGTTTCAATATAACCTACTCTTACTTTTCAAATCTATTTTCATTAGATATTTGACTCTTATTCATGACTGTCAACTCTGTGAACTTGCAACAAACCTTCCTGTACAAGGATAATTTGGTAAGAGATGACAGGAAATTCTTTAAACAATTTCATCTAGTTGGTACACTATATTGTACAAAAAACAAGTTGATATTGTGATATTTTTATTATATCCTAAAACATCTTACGGCACTGATGAATATAATTCTTTTCCCTTTTTTTGTTGTTGAAATAAACCCTGAAGAGAGTCCTTGATGACTTGAAACATGTAGGTTTCAAACTGCATATCTTTATTGTTGGACTTTATCATTACCTTATATTTTATATTCATACTGTGCATAAGGAAAGTTTTACTTTCAATTCTACTATTACATTAATTCTTTTATTCTCTTTAGTTTTTTAAATTCCCCGTGAAATAGCAGGGTGTGTTCTTGAAAGGACATGATCTGTTACAAAAACTTGTATAATGTATGTAGCTATTGGAGTAAGAAAAAGAATCATCAATAAATGTGTTGCATATTTGTAATGAAAAGATAACAATGATCTTGGGATGTTCAATCTAACATTTGTGTGGGATGATAAACTGTGCTATGTATGTCTGGTGTAATTCTTTTCTTTCAATAAATGTGCCAGTCAATGATCCATCAACCCACATCATTTAGCAGGCAATAGGTGTTAAAAAAACTTACATTTCTAAAATGTTACATAAAATCATACTAAGATTTAATGCCAATTTTTATGATGATTCAATCATGTATTCTCTTCTTTTGTCTATCATGACGTAAATCCATTTCTCTTTCGGAAGTATACAAGAAAACTACCAGCAAACAAATTTAAAAGGTCTATATTGTCTACATTGAAATGAATTCATAGATTTCTTCATTAATACAGTATACTCCTAAAATTTATGTTTACTAGTTCTGTTCATTATGCCGGGCTTAAATTTTCATTCAAATCCTTCCCAAGGCTTGGGCTTTTACTGTAAAGAATACAAAAAAATCAATGGGAGAATTCAAGTGGGACAGGAGGTTAATGACCTTGGAAATGCAAGTTTGAATCCTGCTCCAGATGACAGATTATTTCTGTTAATACTCTGCTGTGCAGATATAAAATCAATGGACATCAACCTTAACCCTGGAAAAATATTATCAATTTCAAAATGTTGGCCGCTTTGCTTTGAGAACGTTTGCGGACACCTTAATTGCTTTATACCATATTATACCAAAACTAGCCTATCTATCACCTATATATATACTTTGCCAGTGTGAAGTAAACTAATATCATATGTCATTATAAAGAGTTTGAAATAAAATCCAAAACCAACCCTCCTTTTCAGTAGCAATGTCAACAAAGAGCTTTTAAAATCCATCCATTCTAGTCTGTTGCATGTTCTTGGCCTGGTTTTTAGACAACTCTTTCCAGGTCATTCTGTCCTGGCACCTTGTCAATAACATTGCCAGTCACTCATAAATATGTCTAAAATTAATTCTAAAATAATAATTGCATCATTTGATTAAGTCTAACCCCTATCTAGTTATTACTTCTGCATGACTTCATGTAAAACAATACTTGAGAACGGAACAGTGGGCTACCAGGAAGGATTGATCGTGGTATCAGCCCACATCCTATAATTCATTTTAAGTCACACCAAAGCAGGACCACAACAAATCCCAAAATTATTCAAGGGTTCAAATTTATTCAAGAAACATATACCTGTCCTTATATTGATAGAAAATGGTGCCACATTTGCTAGATTTCGGGAGGTTCTTTTTGCTGATAGATTCTTATTACCCTAACAACCAAAACTAAGATAAAACATAAAATTTCCCAGTCTCTAGTAATTCTTACTTTTACAAGTAAACAACATGACTGCTGTACCTCCCATTTTTTTGCTTTTCATTTTTATGAATACATGTATGACGTAGGTGAACAACTAGTCTATTTCCTCTCTGAAAACACTTTTCTTCATGGCATACTACAACAAACTACTTTCTTTTCTACACTCTGGCTAAGTTTCAGATTTGTGGATACGATTAGGCCAATCTTTTAACAGCAAAAGCATGTATATCTTTAACATCATAAAAAAAGGGTTCCCATTTTCAGCCATGTAAATGTCCTGGAGCAAATTATGTCTGCTTAAATAGTTATTTAACATATTGAATTAGCTTGTATTTATAACTATGATGGAAAACTATGTATTGGTTGGGCAGGATGATTCTTTAAGTTATGTAAACTTATTAATGATTATATACTAGTAGTTAAAGATAATGTCAGGACCATCAATAGGCGGTGAGCAGTGAATTTTTACTCTCAATTCATTTCTTTAGAGTGTGAAAGAAAACAGCATTCAAAATATTCACATACCCCCCCCCCCCCCAACTTAAACTTTCACTCCTATTACCTAATAAACAACATGAAATTCAAAATAACGATGATGCATACTATTGTTAGTGCTGAAAAGGCCTCATCAAATAATCACTATCCATACACAAAGCTGTTTTATTCACATTGTTAATAGTTATGATTCAAAAATATCAAAACTTTGATAAGGAGCATCGGACTGTGGAATCATTAGTATCATTTTACCTCTACATAAAAGGCCTATAACAACAGTTAGGTGACATAAAGGATAACTGCATCTATTTCACTCCTTCAGAATTCTACCACAATAAGGCCTTGTTACTTGCTGTTTCTTTTGACTTGCCTCACTGGGATGTCTCTTTTTTATAAAAGTAGACAACCCATTAGAATTTCGCTCTAAACCAATGTACTGCTTCTAGCCTATGATTTGCTCTCCTTTTTTTCAGCCTCAAGATTGTAAACCTCAAAGAAAAAAGAAGGCAGCTGCAAAATCACCCCACCCCCCCATGAAAAGACAAATATATGTTAGTCTATTGACAGATACAAATTCCTTTCAAAAATACTTTCAGATTCTAGCACTCAGGATGATATTTCTACAAAGGTAACGAAATAATCTATACTTATTATAAAAAGTTTTCCCAGGTTTTATTCCTGTCAGATATCATCCAGGTATACTTATATAATCACATAATCAAATTAAGAAATTCCTTTATTATTATCAAAAGAGATTTCCAAGAACTCAGGAAAATACTGAATTCTTTCAAAAAAGCTGTCATCAATTAACTGACTTTCTCTTATATAAACCTAGTTTGTCAACTTGTTATTGGAAAAACAACAAAATAGGGCAATACACCCATCCACACAGATATCCCACATGGTAGAGCCACCTTCACACAAAACCCACAAATACAGTGTTGGCTTACATTTTGTTTCCTTTTGACCCCACTGTTTTTCTAAAGAAAAAAGCTGGATTTACAATAGGCAATAAAACACTACATCTATTCACTCTCAAGATTTCTTTCAAAACAGCGAGAAAGAAATCCAAATCATTCAATTCAGAACTTAAAAAAACAAGACAACTATAGTATAGCACATTTCTGTGTCAAGATGGAAATAGAACAATGGAGATCCCTAACAAACAAAGTTTTCAAATTACATGTAACAAGTTATTTTTTCTGGCTGCAAGTTAGATTTTCATCCTTCTTTTGCGACAAAAACTTATGATAGCAAGATATTATTCAGGGGCCGAGATCTCAAGTTCTATTTGCACAAGTGTTACTTTTAGTTTTCCTTCAGTTTCTGAGACATAAACAGGTTCCCTGCTTGGTCTACAAGATCAGACATAATAGAGACAGAATAGCCACAATTCTAAAACCCATGGGGTTCAGTCTTACCTGATTATAGAAATCATCAAACTTGAATTTTAAACTGTGAAAAAAATTGTTCATAATTTCCAAGAAATGTATCATTTTTATATCCTTCTTATGCAAAAACCATAACAGGATTTTTGTACAAAGGTATCAGTTTACCTAAGAGTTCAACACTCTTTACGCAAGAAAATCCAAATGAATAACGGGCAAAAAGGAACATTTTGTATGACAGGTTTTAGTTTAATTCATAATACAGTATGCTATACACACATGCAAACTTGAATTGCTTCATGCAAAAACTAAGACTTACCACATATAATGCAACATACTAGTATAGATTACCAAGAACACTTACCTCTTTTTTGAAATTTGTAGATTACTTTTAATTCTGGCTTTTCATGGGATTTGTCCCACACATAAATGATTTTTAGAAATTGTGACTCTGAATGAAAGACAAGTGGTTGCCATTTATGGCATATCGTTCTTAACGTTCTTTCTGATTCCATACCAGGTCTGTCGATAATATCCAATTTGGGTACAAAACCTTTACAGTAATTTCCTTGTGAGTTCTCCTGCAACTCTGAGCCAGTCGGAGTTTTGTCTGGTTGGCTGGCCTTATCAAAGCCATGTATTGTCAAATTGACCACAATAATATGATCCACTGGGGCAGTTATCAAATATGAACACTGATACCTGCCACTATCTTCAAAGTGTACAAAGGAAGATTGAGGAGCTTTTACTCCGCTTATTGAATAGACGTGATTACATCCTAAAAAAGAAAGACAAAAGGAAAATTTAAGAATTACATTCTAACAAACAATTTTTGAGTAAATCAAGTTATCGATTCAAATTTGAAGTAGTTTATTACATAGAAATAAGGTAACATGTAGGGGTCAACATAAGGGCATGCCCGCAGGTCCACGACCCCCAGATTATCAAGGCGGGCTAGATTATGATTGTAAGGGGTCCGTACGGGACAGTGGATTTTTTCTCCTGCTCTCCCAGGTATAAAGAAAAGTCCATGGTGGAGATAGGCTGGGACAGTGGATTCAAAATACGGGCCAGTGGATCCTGATGGCGGGCCAGTAGAACAGTTTCCTACAGGTCCACCTGGGCCAGGGCAAAAAACATCCTTCTGTTGAACCCTGCATACTATAAGCAATTTTGTGGCTGCAAGACCAGCTAACATATTTATCAAGGAAATTGATATAATATTTGACAATCTCTATGGAAGTGCATAATACGTTAACTGTGGGTTTAAACAGCCCGTTCCGTTGTTCTCGTGCCTACATCGTACACTGTAAGGAAATCTATTAAAGGGGTAGTTCAAATAGACATGTATAACTGCATGTTTGCCTTTGAAATACTTTTCACACCTTGTATCTATAAAATTTATGATTATCTAGAAAGTCATAAATTACTACTTCTGTTTTAGAATCAACCATAAATATTACTTGGCTCAAAACTAGAGCATGATAGAGAAGTGATACTTGATCAGTTTGAAGCAAGGATAAACTTTACCACAGATTAATAAACAGTAAAATAGGCATTTTTTTCTCACATTTTGCTGTTTTAAAAAAAAGTCATCCATCTTACGAAAGTTATTTTAAAATGCTTCATATGTGAGTAAGGCCATTCCAAATTGATTAGTTTGTCGTTGGATTTCATTTGACCAACCTATATTTTTGCGATCGAATCTTTATTTTTAAAAAATAAATTCAAAAAGCACTAGGCAACCACATCAAGCAAAGTCACCATAGGCTTGTAAATATACATTTTCGGTTAAAAAAACAACACCTGTAAAGTGATATTTTTAACTATACATGACAATCTTTCATACTCCTTGAAATACCGAGTGCCTCAACACTTTCTGTCGTTTATCGTTTATAATTACAAGACCGAATGATGTTTTATCTACATTACGATTTAAAATAAATTCGACCAACCGACTGACCTAATCAATTTGCCCACAAATATTTCACAAGTAGGTTTTTAAAATAATGCTTGTAGTCTTTTGTTAGTTTTGTAAAATATTTTAAAAATGGCTTGACCATAATAAACAATGCAATAATGAATAAATAAAATGTTTCTCACATTTGGAATGTTTCTAGCTTAACTTTGGTATAGTTTTTTCTTGACATAAATATGCAATGTGGGGCACATCAGACATTGTGTGAATGGTAAATCAGGATTTTTTCTAGTTTCAGGCATTTACAAAATGGAAATGACAACATTTCTTCATCTGCTGATTTGCTATTTTATCTTGTACAATCATGTAGGTCAAAATCAATAACAGAGGTTTCACTGCAATATCTGGCCTAAAAGTTTCCCGTAAACATCTCTCTAGCATTTGCAAGGTCAAGGTCAAAACAGAAGACAAGCATTGACAGAATCTCTACTTCCATGTAGTCACTTCACATACAGAGGAGAGATACAAACTTTTTTATAGCAGTTCTACAACTTAATTTTCTCTATCTGTCTGTTTATCATTTCAAAACTAAAATACAACCAACTGTCGAGACATGATTACAACTACCTATCTTTAGCGGGCCTGTGGGAACCACTTTCTGGGCTCCTTGCTACCTGTTACTTTTTGCCAAAATGTACACAGAAATCTAATATGTAGGTGATCATGTGTTGAAAAATAGCAAGAGAAAGTACAGAAAAACTACTTTTGCAAAAGCATCTGCATTTTCTGTTTTCAGTCAAAACATCTTCAGAGTTGATAATTTAGTTAGTATTAGCAGTATATTGTTCAAAATAAGATCGAGAATCAACAGCTGTTTTGAAGACTGCAGTGTAAACCTCTTCAGTTTTCCTTTCACATAATAATGAAATCACAACTCTTGTCAACAAAACATAGCAATTACTGATCATTTTATTGATATAGAATATATTTGTAAAAAATCACCATGATTTTCTATGGAAGTTCTAATCAAGCAGAACTCACGAAGTAGGTTTTTAATCTATTGAAATGATTAGCATTTACTGTTTTATTTCTGCACACAAAACATTCTTTAAAAATGCAATTGAAAAGTATTTTTTGACCTCTCCCTAGATTATTACATGTGACCAAAATATACAAGTCAAAACAAACAAACCTACAGGTATCTCATGTTGTTTTGATCAATGTACTTGACGAACTAAAGGGGATTTTTTTTAGTCTGTCTGAGTGTAGGCAGTAGTGAGTACATATGCTAACTTCCTATAATAAAAAAATGTGAAGTCTCTTTATATAATTCAGACAGACATAAAACCTTTATTTCATTCTTTCCTGTTTGAATAAATACTTGTGTAAAAAAACCAACCTGATTTAGCACCATTGCGAGCTTGGTTTGTGTTGATAACATTAATAAATCCAAGCTACATGTAATAAAGAAATGATCTACGAGACAGACAGGGGGTATTCTTGTAAAGGCTGCTTTGTTTACTTGTTCACTGATGCAACTTGCAAAACAAAATGAAATTTGTGTGTATGCCCTTTTTACCTACACAGTAATGGGAAATTCATATTCATAATCTTGAAAAAAAAATAATGGAATGTGACTATATGCAACGAGAACTGTCAAACTTTTAAGTTTCAAAACTCCCAATTTCTCAAAAATACCCAACTTCCTTTTCCTAGTAGAATGCAAAAGGGCAATTGTTTCACATTCCAAGTTAAAAAAAACTACCAGGCAGACAATATATAAAAGCTGACTTTACATTGGCACAGACTTTAAACTCATCGGTGTATATCCTTGTAAGCCAACCACAGTACTCAAAGAAAAGAGGTACATAAACCAAAGAATGGTAGAAAATACAAAAAAAAGACATAACTAACTAGTTAAGAAAACATTATAAATATCTTTCAAAAAAATATTCTGTGTTGCCCCCTTGTGATGTAAATCCTTATGTGCTGAGTGATGGATATAGTGATATACAGCTATTTGAACATTTCCATGTATGAACAAAATATTAGTTCATTTCATAATATGTAGAACCTTGTACCGATAAGAGTTCTTATTATCTAAATGAAGTGCAATCACGTGGCAAATATTTCATTTTGAATTTCAACTTTTTGCACTTCTTTACCTGCATGTAATCACGTAGTTTAAGGATAGGTAAATTTTACATTTTTTTACCATCGAAAATATGGACATTCTGATCAAGGAATAATATTTGATGATTATTTTGATATTTTGGACTAATTCATATAATTCACATTGAAAATATACATGTTTACGTTGCACAACGTGAACAAAAATTGACAAAGGCTATGGGTTTTTTTCAAATCTGATTAAATCTTACATATCTCTAAAATGTGTACATAAAGACAATTTTTAAAATAAAGCCTAAATATAAAACTGGTTTTACGCATCTTTTTTTAGCAAAGTGGTACAGTGATAACACAAATCTATCACGCAAGCCTGTGCGCATGACATTATTTTATTAGTAATGTGCGTCATCTATACGAGTAATGGGTGCGGGCGCCCGAGGGAAGAACCTCCAAAATGTGTTCAAATTTGAATAAATTCAAAAATACCTAGCAGTGATTGAATTTTTATAGATTTTTTTAACTGAGATATGAATTTGGAGTAGCCAATGGGAATATTTCTACTTACGCTTGTATCCTTAAAAAGACTTATCTAGTCAAATCCTTCTATTTTGTCTTTCTGTTAAATTAATTAACTTAATTTACAACATTTTCAATCATTCACAAGCTGAACATCCAAGAATTAACTTGTTATCCCTATGTTAATTTGCAAAGAATAAGGAAGTATTTAGAGCTTATAATATATAATAGTTTATGGATCTGCAATGCAACATAGGCACATGGCTTGAAATACAAAGAATGCAGGCCTGTTGTAAAATGATGGATGTCAGATGATGAGAGTTCTCAAATAAAATTGAACCTTTCTTCTGAAAGAATGGGTGGTTTAATCCTCTCAGATATAGGGCAAAAATAACATGAAAAGAAACTTGGAAAGAAAAATTCTAGATTACAAACCTTCTGAATCTGACTCTGCAAGTTCCAACCAGCAAACCAAACTAATCAACAGAAGTTCTGTATACAAGACAGTCTGGCAAAATACTCGGTGGTTGATGGAACAACTGGTTCCACCTACCCACGGGAAGCTGTACTCCTGGCCTTTCAGCATGGCTTTCCTTCAGGTTTTATTTGGATATTTAAAAATGAATGCACAGGTGTATTTCACATCAAACATTCCACACTTGACAGAATTAATCCTGCAACAGCTAATATCACAATGAAATGAACCATGTACCACAATCAAGCAGTAGTGGGTATAGGTATTTGTAGAACAATATGCAACATTCAAAAAACTATTGCTTAAGAGGTCATGAAGAAATCAATAACATCTCCAGAACCTCACAAACAATAAATCCATTCGAATTCTGCTTATTTCAAGATACTTCATTATATATTTAATTACAAAATTCCCTTCGACACTGATAGCTGCTCGTCAGTAAATTCCCGAATGCGCTAGCAAAGTTTCGGCTAGCTGTACAACCAAATACATCTGGTAATATGTCACTAATTCACTGCCGCGTGCTAAGCAATAATTCACATGAGAAAGAACCAATACTGGTACAACTTATAATCCATGTGACACCTTTTTTTAAATGACAAAAAAACACAACACCATCCTGTAATGTAAAACTTGACTTTTATCTTCTGTACTAGTGTGGTGGGTATTTGCATGAAGAAGTGATTAAAGTGAAATAAACTAGTCCCTTCTGAATTCTTGTCTTTAGGCAGCCATTAAAAATGTCCGAAAAGAACTCCCTTCTTAATGTATTCCTATTTTTTAAAATTAAGTAACACAATGTTTACTAGTATTTCCAATTATTTTTGCTGGCTAGACCATGTATAAATACGTCATCCCTGCTAGACTTTGATCTTCGTTTCAAACTGTCAGATGTGTACTTATTTATATATTCCTCTATTCATATCTTTGAATAGATAACTATATGCATTTAAAACATTATGTTTACAAAACATAAACAACTTTTTTTCCCTGGCTAGATATCAAAAATCAAAACTAGGACATGCATGATTACAAAATCCAAATTGCTTTCACAATGGATCAAAACAACAATGATTTCTATTTGGGTTATGTTTGCTTTTAGTCAATGACATCCTGGGTTTAAAATTACATCCAAAATGTCATGGGTCTTCAAATAAATAAACTCAAACATTTTTCTTCTTCATAATGACAGATTATTAGATGAAAAAGCAGAGTTTGGATGAATTTCTTCCTTTTGTCTTTCTAATTTCAATCAAAATATATTCCTAAATGTTTCTATTTATTGCATTTAGTATCATTTGAAAATGTTGCTCATATTTGCCACTCAAAGATTCCATTGGGCTTATTTGCATTGCTGGAATGACTTACTCACCACTGTTTTTAATCTTATTTCACCAGTTATTGTATAAAGCCTATATCACACTGAGAATAATATCACAAAGTAACAAAGATAGATTTGTTGTATGCTTCATTTTGCTCATGCTGTGATTGCAATCTAAATTTCTTTCTTCTATTTTTTCTAATTAAACAAGAAGAGTAACCATAAACAAACAATATCATTCATCTTAAAGATTTGCTGTCTCTAAACCCTAAGTGTCTTGAATTGGACAGTTCCTTAGGACACCACAAGAGTCTATTCCGTAAACAAGAATTGGACAGTTCCTTATGACACCACATGGGTCTATTCCATAAAAGGCAGCGCTAAGCTTGCCTCTGATAATTAGGTAGGCCATTTTCAACACCCTGTTTGAATTGATCAATACACATTCAAATGGCTAACTTTGTGGTCCTATCCGGAACAGACAACTTTTCCATTCACACTTGTCAAATCATTGGTCTAACTCAGCCCTGATACTGAAGAGATACAATTTGGATTCCATACTTTGCAATGTGAATTGTAATACAATAACATATTTTCTTTTCTTTGAATAACATTTTCAAACTGAACATCCGAGAAAAAGGGAAACTTAACTGGGTGAAAGCCCAATAATAATTTTTACAAAACCTTACCCATCCATCCAAATGGCAAATGGGTACTTTTATGAAAGGGTAGTATAATATATGGGCATAGCTAAAGGTTTATCATGCTTTTGACATATTTGAAACAATTTCTACATCTAATTCAATAATTATATTTTTAATTTATCTGGTTATCCCATTTTAATTTTTCATCTTAATTCATTCGCTAGTGTTTTGTTCCATTAACTCTTTTCATACTGTGATTCCCCGTCCAAAAATGTTCTCTATGTTTAGAAGAAAAAAGCTAGTAATAAACAGGTCTCTTAAAAAAAGATAAGATTTGATCAAAAAGATTTATAAATTACAGTCCTCTACCTGTAATCCTTTCTACACACATCTCCTACAACTACTACTTCTAACAATTTTACAAACTTTCCTCATTTTTCTTTAAGGATCTGCTGTAAAAAGACAAGTCCTCTCTCATCAAGGAGTTGCACGCAACATTATCTAGTTACCAGTCTAGAGGCAGGTACCCAGTTACCTTAACCTAGATTTATCAACCCCTAAGCAATAAATCTTTACCAAATTTACATAAACAAACTATACCAGAGTAGAGTGGAGTTGCATTTGTAAGTGTGCCATGTTTTGAATCTACATGTCATTTCTATAGATATAACACTGAATAGGTAACAACACAGAAGAAATAAACTGAAGAATTAAACTCCCCAAAAAATCATGAAACAAACGAAATGAAATCTTCAATGCTTAAAACAGAAGAAGAAATAAAAAATGAAAGAAATGATTAAAACCAAGTCTGGATACATAATGAGGAGTTACACACAACAACTTATAAATAGACCCCCAATAGTTTCATATGATAATGATAGTTACTTTCCGATTCTGAAGCATGCATCAATATCACTGTGCATTTTTACTTTCTTTCTCATAAAAAATCAAAGGTCAATTGATTCTAAATGAAGATCAATGATGTCAGATGGACATACTGTTATGCAATCA
Organism: Pharyngocirrus eroticus; assembly: GCA_033118115.1. NCBI lineage: Eukaryota > Metazoa > Annelida > Polychaeta > Saccocirridae > Pharyngocirrus > Pharyngocirrus eroticus. The sequence goes on from JAVSBT010448658.1 coordinate 13,259, forward strand.
AAAATATGTCCAAAGAATTTGGCCATATATCTCAAGGTAGAGAAACGAGTACTAGTAGCATATGCTTGGCCTTCCTTTCCTGTAATATGTTTTCTACAATTTAATTTCTCACCTACTGAAGTGCCAATTTTAAAATGACATTTCCTTTAAGATTTATATCATGAATAACTATTGAATAGGTTTAGAATTATTAAAAAAGAAAATCATAATTTATTGTTTTTATAATAACCTCAAGCTTTCTTTTCCATATCCTCAGACCCTGTCATTCAGATTTACAGACAGACATTCACTACCTTGTTTAGAAAAAAGGATTGAAAAAAATAATGTTTTTATGCAACAGTTGTTTATTGGTAAAAATTATCTTTTCAGTGACGCAAGTAGACATAGAACCTATTGATTATTCATCCCTCAAACAATGGCATTTTTGCTTTCCAAACATTATAATACATTTACTTAAAAAAAAATTTTTTTTTATGACGTTTATATAGACTCTAAAGGTAAATATGAAAACAAATATAGGGTAAAGAACCAAGTCTAGACTTTAATAATACAGAGCTTCAATTCTAGGCTTTTTTCAAAATTCTTTCCATAATGAGGGTATAGCCGGGAGCTGGCTACCAAGGTCTCTAAGCGATGTTCTGTGAAAATATTCTCTACAACTATGTAAGCTTCCATGATGAAACACGGAAGATAAATAATAGTAATTGTGGTTAAAGTATGAAAATAATTGTGGAATGGACCCTTTAAAAGATAAAGCAATATGTAGCAATATGTAATACAAGACTTTCTATAAGAAAAAAAAATCTGATCGAAAATAAATTTAAGACACTTCTATCCTAACGATAATAGGTGAATTATAGTGTATGTCTTCACAAAAGATCCCTTATTTATAGACCACCAATTTACAACTATACAGTGCATACAGGGACACTATATCATCCAATCAGTCATGAGCACTATGGAGTATGGTAGCATTTCCTCCTCAAAGCAACCCCTAGAATTACAACCCCTAGAATTATAGAAAGAGTTTCGCATTATGGTGGTTGTCTACCAATTTTGACAATTTGTACAATGTGGTAGGGTTCACTACAACTATTTTGAATGCAAGTTCAAGTTGGCCATGTTACCCCTAGTCCAAACAAATGCATGCCAGATGCATGGAGAATGCCTGAAAATGCCTTACACTAAGATTAAGACAACATCAGGCATTTGGCATGCATCAGTATGCCTGGAGAATGCTGGAGTCCATTGTATTTTTCAAAGTAAATTCCTGGAGTTGTCTTAATCCTTGCATCAGGCATTGTCAGGCATGCTCCATCCATTTGGCATGCATTTATTTAGACTTGGGACATGAGTCAGATTCATAAGTCAATAAAGACTGAAAGATTAAAGTTAAGAGACCATTTCCACAACCAGTGCAAACAAATTCTAGTCTACCTGCCTATAGTTTTACAACAAAATAGTTTGTATGATGAGCCTGCAAGTATATGAATCAATCTCGCCAAAACAACAAAACTTAAATCTATAAACCTATAAAACTGACATGATTGAATTCATTTGCCAATACATGTTGCAATAAAACAATGCACTGGTTAACCTTATGCAATACAAGCTAATTATTACAGTGGGAGAGAAATTGCACCAAATAACATCCAATGCGTTTTCCTTTGATTGCATGGTGTACACACAGACAGTCTTTCCTCCCAAACCTTGGAATTCCAAATTCCCATTCAAACCCATCAACTAATGTCACTTGACCTCTTGCTCTCCCTGCATCCTGGTTCCGGATACACACAAAGGGAACCATAATGTTCACGTTTAAATAGCAACTGTTACCCCTCAAGGGGAGAAGAGGGAGGGAGAAGAAGAAAACAATCAACAACAATCAAAAGCCTAAATAGTTTGGATATGGCAAAAGTTGACTTAGTGCACTTTAATTTTTGAGTGAAAACAACAAAATAAGCCCTTCGGATCTTTCCCATTTTTTTCAAATATTTTCAGTTTTTGCAATTCTTTGCCAACAAAGGTGATGTAGTACAATACATTATATCAACAGTTAGACGTAAGCACAATATGTGCACAGCAAATTCACATAAAACAACAATTAATATATCTAGAGTACTATGTATAGGGTACTATTTATAATGTATTCTTTAAAAAAACTTTCATTTTGAATAGAAAAACTTTTTAAGCATCTGCTATCATCCTGTTTAATACTTCATTCCTTAGTTGTTGTTTTTGTTATGTTGGATATGAATGGGGATTAATCATTATGCTCTTTGAAAGTGAAGAAATAGCAGTTTTTGGTATATACCTTTTGTAATTTTAGTTGAAGTATTTTCCCTCATTACAACCATTGATTTAAATAATTAAGGGACCAAGGACCAAACAGTTCCAGTCTCTTCCTAATGTATGGATTGGTCCCTTAGATAGAAATTTTCGGGGCTGTTATTTTCATAAACATGCTGCAATAAAAAGGTCTCACTGTCACATTAGAGTATGACTCAATATCCCACACCAAATACTGTACCCTAGATTTTCATTAGTTGATGAATGTCTAAGTCCATATCATGTGGGGCTAAAAAGTCTATGTTATAAGTTTTGATTTATAGTTGACACAAGACTTGCAAAAGTCATTTCATCCAATGTGACATCATAAGATTATGCAGTCAAATGTGTACAGAAAAGTCACCATAATGTCATATATATTCAATTTTTAAGTAAAATCATTATAAACTTTTGAAAAATTTAAACATACTAAAATGAGTATTTTCTCTTTATGTATAGTTGTAGAATTGGTAATTAAAGTATCAAGAGGAGAAAAGCTTTGGTAAATTTGACTCCAAGAGAAAACATTTAGTTGCTGTCAATGTACACAAAGCAGATATGTCCTATATAACTTTTTTGTATTTGTAAATATTATTGCATCTCAAACAATTATTGCAAGACAAACCAAATCTGGGATTCATTCTCACCAATGTGAGCTATAGGAATATGTCTCATACAAGCAACCATTGTCTTACTTCTTTACAAAACAAAATCCTTTTTCTTGGTGTTGTAGTTCAAAAGTGAGTCAGCTGATCTAGGTCAGGCTGCAGGTAAAGTGAATATTGCATTTTTCTCAGGAATTTTCTGATATTCTAATGACAAAGCACACATCTGGGAATAACACAATCAATCCAGTGCTTTTTTTCAGTGGACCTTTTTTCCAATACAACTTTTTCCATTTCATAGCAGTCCTGACCCTTTGCAGATGGCATTACCTTAACAAATTTACAAAATACGCAATAACTCAAGACAAAGGAAAATTCTATAGCTAGGCTCTCCTTGAAAAAGAATATCAAAGATACCAAAATGCATACCCTGTTTACAGGAATCAATTCCTTGCAGAAACTAGAATATCTTACTATAGATTTCATACTTCATAAACAATATGGTAATGTGAAAACTCCTCTATTTAATAGGATCTCAAATCTTCTGTATACTAGTATTTAAAATACACATTCAAATGAAGGTTTCTCCATGCAGTCATTTAGATTATTTTAGTGCTAAATTCTAACTAGAATTGTTTAACATACAAAGTGGGTTTAGTGTCTTGAAAGAACACAAGAGAGATAATAAATACAAACAACTCTCTCTCACTCTATCAACACAAAATATTGCTATTGCTTCTCATACTTATTTTCTTCATCTGATCATTCATACAAAAATGGAAACCATAAGATATCTAATTTTTCATGGAACACCAAGCATTTTTTTCACCAACAAACTGAAATCATACCACTTATTGCCAAGTAATTTAAGTAAATGTACAGAGTGATAACCGAAAACGCTTGACCTGTTTTCTGCCAGACATTATTAGACCCATACAGTGTTTTTATCATACCCATTATGATAAGTTGATCTTTTCTTACTCCAAAATGTCTTTTGATTTTCAAAAGAAAGGTCAAATAGGTGAGGCAATAATACAATACATAGATGATTTAATGAAATATTACATGCCATACATCAACCTGATTTTGAGTGTACCAAATAACTTTCCGTTTCAATATAAGGTAGGATATTGTATTAAGACATGGAGACCAATATCTTTTATTTCAATTTGCCTGTATTTCTCATGAAAGTATATCATGAAACAAATATAGCTGTAAAGTTGTCTATACACTGTGATGTTTTAAATCCATTTTTTTTCGTTCCAATATAGATTAGACTCTCGTTGATCCATTCAAATCTTATATCAAGATATATCTACTGGTAGCTGCAAATGTAACATTTTGTCCCAAAGGCAATCAGCCAAGGTCATTTAATTAAAGTCCTGGTCTATTGGAACACTGATGGTGTAGGTCAGAAGGATTTTGATGTTAACTAGGTCATAGAATGTTGCCTAGGGACAGACTTATGATCAATTTTGACCAAACAGAGCTTTCTTTGTTAGAATTTACACAAAGTTTGTTTGATTGACATACAGATGTTATTTATCCTGAAATTGATGTGGAACACCTCTACTATCTAGGTACTTACTGCTTTAATAGCATAATGGCAAGGTTACTTTGACATTGTAAGGGTAGCAGCAGAGAGATAGCAAGAAAATGGTATTTTATCTCATTCCATTGCAGGCTTTGGATTCATAAATTAGATGTTGAACATATTCAAAGACAACATGTCAAGAAATAGGTCAGGCAATATTCTGAAAACAGCCTCTCTGTCTAATAAAAAACAAAATCAGTGTGGCAGATCATAAAAAGGTTTGATTTAACTACAGTCTGTGGGGGGAAAAGTATCTAAAAAAAATGAAGAGAAAAATGGAAAAATTATGTTGGGACTTTTTTTTACACATTTCTTTTGCTACTGTGACTCTGCTTTTATTCTGCCTCTATATATCACAGCTCTATTGTCTCATATTGCCTCATATTGTACTGGGCACCATAAACTCTTATGTGACCCTGGGTACTTATTAAAAAAATTGTCAGGCAGTTCAATAATGGCTAAAAAAATAATAAGAGGTTTACAGTGCAGATATATTGTATAGCCAGCTGCAAACTGAATAAACGCCACAAAACTATTACAGCATTTTCATAAAATCTGATGCCAAGCATCACTTTGATCATCCTTTTTATAATCCTTCTGTGTAAAGGGAACAGATGTGCTATGGACTTTATGAAATTAAAACCAAAAGTTTTCAATTAACCAAATACAAAACACAAATACCAGTGTGTAGCAAAAATTGAAGTTATATTCAGAAGTCAATCAAATTTGACACACTTCTATTTGAGAATGCCAAAAAAGGTGATCAGTTTCATTGTTGAATCAGATCATACACTGGTAGATATCCCTACCGATCTATGATCATGTATTATGTACCTATCAATCACATAGTAGGTGGTATAGATTAGAACCATCCTCCCATCTGAATTACAAACCTCTATTTCCACTTTAAAATAGTACTTTGTATTAGTTTTCAAGTCTTTTATCAAATTGTACTAAAATAACTTATATAATACTTCAACATTTCAAAAACCTCCAATTTTGTGTCAGTTGACAGCCTGGTCATGAAAAAGTTTGTTCACAACCCCTTGTTTCATGATCCAGAACTTCAACACAGGACCAAAAGGTCAGAATGTCATATTCTGGCTGATAAAGGCTAGATTGTTACACTTATAAGGTAATATACAAGCAAAACTCAAAGTATCTATCAAAAAGTACATTTTATTGAAGAGAAATAATAAACTAATTAAAGAATGGATAAAACTTTTGCTGAGATATAAATACCAATCTATCAATTCCACCCTCATCCCGTATGTATCATAATTTGTAGACATTTAGACCATAATACATGTATAAAAACAAAACATGTTTCAAACCGTACATTATCAACCTTTTCCATACCAAAACAGCGATCAATTCATTTTTGTTTTTGAACAGACTTTTCAAATCCCAGCCAAAAACTTTATGCAAACATGCAACAAAGCTTTGAGGTTAGCCACACCTCAATGCGGTAAACCACAGATTGACAGAGCTATTTTTTGCTAACCTGGATCCTATTGATTACACAACCTCAAATACAACATCCTACAGACATCATCTCACTCATATTGATATCATCAGTGACCAGTGGCATTGTCAGTCACTTACCAATATGATTGATGAGTTTGACAACACCATGTGCAGTATGTTTTCCCATATTTTGATCATAGTTTTAATGGCAAAGTATGACATTTAAATTTTAAAACAAAGTAAAACTTAAGCTTTTCAATTTACTTCTTGACAGATACATGCATATTTAAACATTTTGTAATTGTCAGCTTTTTGGAGAAAACCTTTTTAATATAAAATCTTAATAAGATGAATCAGATCAATTCATTAAACCTCAAAAATGAAACAAGATATTTGAAATTAAAATCTCTTTATGTTAATTTTATAATCATAAAACAAAATCTGTACAATATAAGCAAAGAGAGTTCATATATATTCTTTGATATAAGGCCAACTGACCTATGTCAACAAAAGCCCCAAAAAACAAACAAAAAATTATACAAAGGATTTTGGGACCCCATTGGAAATAAAACTTTTATCCCAGGCAAGAGTAGAGAGTGAGAGACGGATAACAACATTCTTTTCAGCCATTGCTAGTATCTGTATTCTTTTATGTGCCATGGGGACAGAATCCGACTATGATGCAGGTCTTCATTTTACATCCTTTATGCTGGATAGGGAAACAAGCCAGACATTTTGGATACACATAGTACAGAAAAAGACACACTTTTTGACTAATTTTGTAACCAGGTTTTACTAGTTTTAAAATATATGAATTAAACAAGCTAAAATGTACCTCAAATGTAAAAGTTGTTTTCTTTTCATGTTTGCTGTCTATTTAGTAAAATCAAAATAAAAGGAATCTTGCATGAAAGGTGAACACTGCATGTTTACACAGTTTACAAAACACGTTCAGAAATCAAGGTCATTTCAAAGTTTTTGCAATTTCATCAATGATACAAAAAAATTGAACAAAACAGGAAATAACTGAGCAAGGTTTGATTTTTCAATTCTTGTGCCTCGATCAATATAATTAGATGGTGTAATCATCTTTTTAAAAAAAGCAAATGATAAGATTCTGAGGGAAATACCATACTCCTAAAACACGACTTGTGTTAGTGGGTGATTATTTCATTAAAATTAACTTAACAAGACACCATAAAAAGTATATTGATAGCCCAATGACAATGTAATTAAAATTCAACTGAGAATATCTATTTGCCATTACTTTGGCATCACCAAAGACATGACAAGAATATGAAATGGCATTTTAAAAAACAAGGCCAAGAAAAATTAGCATTCCTATGCTCATCTCTTCTTTACTATATGTTTTTCAGGACAAAAACATTGACCATTTTCTTGTAAAATGTATGAATTGTAAAATTTCGTGTTTACTACAGACACATTGAGAAATATTTCATGTTGCTGATCAAATGTTTCATGTATGATGATTAATCATAACAAGGCAATGTCAATCAACTTTTATCATCACTGGGACTTGTAGTAAGAGTACAAGTATGATCTCATCTTTAATTCTAAGTCAACTATATCTCTACCTATCTCTTCACATATCGCTTATCATTAGAATGGAGTGTTCAACTCATTCAAAAACAAAATAAATATATATGCTAATGATAAACACTTTGCCCAACCTTTTGCTTATGTTTTGTCAAATTGGGAACTCTCCTTCCAATTTCTTTTCAATGTGTAAAAAATCAAAAGAAGTTTACCTGTGTTTATTTTGTAATCATTTCTTACCTTCATAGATGCTCAGAAACTCATTGTAACCTAAATTAGAGTTGTCTACAGACTGAAGAATCAGGAACAAAAAATAGCTATTGGCATAACAGCACTGACCGTGTTTAGTTTTTTTTACAGCAGTTTTCCTACATATTTTTTCCTGATCCTGATAAAATTGACCAACAGTTTGCATTGTTTTCTTTTTAAGGCTGTAAAACTTGTAAATCTGTGCTACAGCTACTATAATTTTTTTAAAACTGAAGCTCATCTGTTACTCTCAAGTCACATTTTTGACAGGTAAAAGTATATATTTTGGTTTCAGCACTTCATTATGTATATCTATATATTAATGAAAAGTCACTTTCCTTTGTACAAAGTATCAACAAATCAAAAACATTGACATATCAAAAAACAAAAACAATCTAATTAACTTCAAAATTGAAATTCTAAATCTTAGTGTTTCTGTAAATTATTTCTTACCAGCTGCTAAAAGATACAAAACTGACCAAATTTTGACCTTTTTTCAGAAATACCAAAATTTATTTTTCTTTCAGCATGGATTACAAAATAATAAACTTATTTAAATTACTAATTTGAGGCTATAAATATGGTCTGAATCTAGATTATTTTTGTACTTTGATATCTTGAAAATTGAATAGAGGCTGATTTATATTTTGTGATTTTGTTTGGGGGGAACATAATATCAAAATTGGAATTTTTCTTTGAATTGCTCAAGAACAAAGTTGTGGTTCAGAAAATATATAATTTTGATAGGTTTTCTCTAATACATTAGGGCTGTATACATATTCATTAACTCTATTATTACACGGCCTTAAACATAAAGGTATTTAATAATAAATGTTAAGATAATAGTGGAAATACTGGAATACACATAGCTCACAGTAGACTTGATACCTAATATTTCAGAGTGGTAGGTTTGGCTATCTCACAAGGTCCGGACCAATTATTCTACTGTCTTGTGCAAATGCAGGCTTGTGAACCACAGGGTCGTGAATTTATAGCCAGGACTGGGAACCTTTCGTCTAATTAAACTCTTATGATGTTATGTGAATTAGAGCCGGTAAATTAGCCGAACAAACCAAAAGCTCTGACAGCTCGCATCTCGGTTGTCTTTAGGGGACAACATCAGTTAAATTTCTGATATCACAACAAACAAAACTGGTGATCAGAATGTATAATGAATATCGGAAATACTCACCTTCTGCATAAACAGTGTCATACAGCAGTACTGCTAAAAATGAGCAAAAAAATAAGAAAATTAAATGACTTTCAACCACCGGAAGTCTTAATGTGGGCATGTATCTCTTAGAAAGTTATATAGAAAAGAAAAATAATGTTAAGAAATTAAAAAATCTCACCGAAAATGCTTAGGCAAAAAAGCATCTCTATGGAAGAATACTCCCTCCCGATGACTTGGAGTGATGCTACACGCCTCAGATGCCGGTGTTAGAGGCATAAATATGGTATATTCCTAGCAGTATGACTTTACAGGTTCTCCAATATTCAGTCTCTTCATGATAGTGCCATGTAATACTGCGCAATGTCTGCGCGCACCTGTCTTGTTATACTATTTAAGGGGCCCCAACATTCCCCCCTAACTTCCCACGTGAGACTACGTCTAGGCATTTTGTCTGGCCAGTTGCTCAGCATTATAAAGTATTGGTGGTCTGTCTGCAAACCAGGCTCATGCATATGCATCCTAGATATATGATACGATATTGGTAAAAAATAGCCTTTGACATTATATTGATTTGACATGATAACAATAAGACATAAGCAGTTCTGAAATGTAGCAATAGTTTGTAACTGCATGGAATTTTATATATGCACTCAACAAAATTGTACATAAAAGTTAAAACCCTGGCTTTGATTAGTTATTGCTTATCAATAATTGTCATTTAATGCCTGATTATGACGCAATATTGCAAGATAAATACATTGAAACTTATCGGACGTAACCATTTTATAAATAATTATTGCATGCACATAATAAAAAAGTGAGGTAGCCCCCCCCCCCACACCCTTAAACAGATATTTCACTTTCTGTGTAGATATCTATCAAATTAGACTTATGTTGAAATTGATTTGCACCCCCTCCTCCCCTGTTTGTAAAAAATGTGATTGGATGATGATATTCAGAGATATAACGTGTAGATTTGGATATTACATCTTGAAGATTTGGGAATAGGGATCATTTGCTAGGATTTGGGATTTTTCATTTTAGATTCTTAGGGATTTGGGTTTTTAGTTTCTAGATGTTGGGATTGTACCCTCCGCCCTTCCCCCACTTCACCCTCTCCATATATATCTCCTTGTTTTTCAACACTCTGACAAATACAGTTACACACTACTGGTAGTGGTACTAACAGTAACATTGGCTTTGTTGAGACTGTAGGTCATGTGATACTAATATTCAACATGGCGTATGGTTACCATGGAGTTGTTGATACACTTAGTAATTGAGTAAACATTCCAAGTTACTTTATCGATTGTTCGATCATTATTGTCAACCCTCTAGAATACTTATATTTCACATCAACGAGCCGACAGTCAAAATACTGTCCATAAAACGCTTTCAAAGATGGCCCAGCCACCAAAAAATCAAGGAATGGCTATAGCAGGCTGCAATTACGTGGCCCAAGATGAAATATGGTGAGTACTTTCAATAAATTGATGTGTTTACATTGTATGTTTGCTATCTTCAGACAGTTTGTTCAATGGCCTATAACGATGATTTAAACACACTTAATGGGTCCATAGATCATTTTATATATCTGTCATCCTTTTTTTCAAATTATAGTAATCTATAAAACACTTTACAGTTTATTCTTTTTTGTCTGCATGATCTACTCGGTGAATCATGAGCATAATTGGCAAACGAGGAGTTATTAAACTGTGTGCTAAATTAGTCAAAAAGTCTGGATTGTTTACAGTGTCATGAATTTTTTACAATAATGTAATTTTCGTAGTTGTAATCGAAACCCCTTGGCTTTTCATTGAACGTATACCAAATCTAAGAGACAACACCCAAACGTCATTTCATATACACATACATGTAAATAGATACTTATGATATACACTATATTGGGCAGCTATCTGTCCTATATCCCTTTTTCACCTGGGAAACGTTAAAAGGGTACAGTATCGGAAAAAAATCAAAATCCACTGTTCCATATTTTGAATCCACTGTCCCAGCCTATCTATACTTTGGCCATTTCTTCATATCTGGGACAGTATGTGAAAAAAATCTGCTGTCCTTTACAGAGAATCCAAACAGTCAGATTCTAGGAGTCCCCCATGATCATCTGGGGGGCCCTGACCAGGGGGCATTCCCTTATGTTGACCCCTGTTCTATTCCCTCTTCCGCTCTCTTTCATTATCTTTTTTTCCTCTCTTTCTTTCTTTCTTTCTTTCTTTCTTTCTTTCTTTCTTTCTTTCTTTCTTTCTTTCTTTCTTTCTTTCTT
>JAVSBT010448659.1:0-10153 GCA_033118115.1 Pharyngocirrus eroticus
CCCCCCCCCCCCCCCCCCCCCCCCACTAAGCCCAAATCCCAAACAATGAGATATGATCCCAAATCCTGGAGAATCAAAATTGCAAATCCCAAGGCCTCCATCAACCAAAAATAAAAGATCATCACTTGCATGACACCATTATTTTCAAAATCCCAGATCCCAAGGAATCAAAATAGTGAAATCCCAGTCCCAGGAAACCCTAAAATCCCAAATCACAAAGAATTCAAATGCAAAATCCCAAATCCAAAACAATTAGAATGTCCTATCCCAATCCCAAAGAATAGGTAAATACCAAATCCCAAGAAATTGAATCCCAAAAAAGTAAAAAGGCCAAATCCCAAGTCCCAAGGAACCCCTCCCCTTGAAGTCTTTAAGGTTCTAATTAAAAAATACGACCATAATTAAGTACTCGTGTTCTCTGAGAAGCAAAATAAACAGGCACCGGTTTCAATGACTATTTAAATATATGTGGGACTTCTCCTTTTTAAAAATTCAGTAATCAAATAACACACACTTTAAGTCAAACTTTAAAAATATGTGCATCTTTTTAAAAATGCACATACTACTTATCTATTAAAATAGATATGTATTTGATTGAAACCGGCCCCATGTGTTTCGTTTATTAATGTCTATATTATGTTTATTTGCCACATCACAATACATTTATAAAAAAAAGTATGTTGTACACATAAAAATAGAAAAAAAAACCACCTAGATAACGCCTACAATAATCTTTCTTAAAAACATAGTAACATTACAGGAAACTAAGTGCATTGGTTTGTAAATGCCAAACAAATGGATAGCATTGCGGTGTTTATTCAGTCTTCAGGAAATACATATAAGTAGTTCAATTCAAACGTAATATCGACTAGATTTCTTGTTTACACTATTATAGTTATTTTGCTTTCTTAGTATTGGCTATGTTTTTTCACATTTGTACATAATTGTATCCACCAATATTCCCATTTAGATATTTTGTTTCTATTATGGTATCAGGTTGTAATTATAAATAAATAATTATGTTGAAAATAGGGATGTTGAAGACAAGGGTTTATATAAAATGAGCTTCCCCACTTAAAGATATTGACAATGTCTTTTAATTCAAGGTTTTAAACAACACGTGAAACAGCATATCAACATGTGTGACCTAAGATTTTTTGTTTTTTTTACCAAAATGTTCATCAATATGATGCTTGAATATTGCTAGTAATCACAGCCAAATTTTAAGTTTTGTAATTGTTTGATCACTGTTACCACATACTATACTAGTATCATCACACATAGAAATGCTTAGCAGGGGAATAATGACCTTGATGCAGCTTTGAAACTGCCCCTTTCTGACTATGTGAATATTTTTATATGATGTGTTAGAAATATAAATATAACCCTCCCTGTCACAGCAAATACCAAATGGTTTTCCTAGTTTCATGTCACCTTGACCTTTGTAATCCCATAGGAATTCACCATTTCCATTATACATATGAATGGACTTAGAAGTAAAGTTGGATACAACAACTTCCTTCTGGGGGGTCACACAAAGGTACCATGGTGTTTTTAGATCAGGATGTATTCCTTGTTGTATGAATACTTTTGCTTTTGTTTCATCAGGTCCACATCTGTAAATGGAATGAATACTTGAGGAAGAAATGTAAACCCTTCTTTCATTATCGACAGCCAGACCCTTGCAGTTATATCCCTTATCTGCTTGTGGTAAAGTGATGGTTTTCTTTATATTTCCTTTCATATCAATTACAAAGATATTTCCATCTGCATTCTGATTACTGACATACAATGTGTCACCCTTAGAAACCACATTCCAAGCATTACTTAACTGACTACATTTAATCTTTTCTTTATGTTTTCCTTCACTGTCATACACTTGAATAGTTGATCCATAAACTGCTACAATGTCTCTATTTTCAGTCACTGTCAAATCAAATAAGTTTTCAAGACCGGATTTTTCAGAAAACAAAACTATGGATTCTTCCATCAATTCACGTGGTGCATCTTCCACTTGGGAGACTCCACGTATTTTTGATTCAATTTGGATTTCTCCAAAAGCTTCTCTTATAACTGCTTCTAATTTCTCAACCTGAGCCGCACCCATTTCTATGACATTACAGGTCGAAGGCCTCTCATTTTGTTGATGTTCTTTTTCTGTCACTATCTTCATGATTTCATGTTCGTGTTGTAGAAACTCTGCCTTGTCACTGTGTTCCAGAAAGGTTTCAGTATAACTCACAATGGAATCTGTACGGATCATTCTGTTTTTGGTTTCTTCTAGATTAGTCTGAATTGAAATGTTTTCTTTTTCAAAATGACCTTTAATTTCTGTTATCTTGTCCTGTTTAACCTTTTCAATCATGTCAATAATGAGAGAAGCTCTTTCATGAACTTCATTTTCAAGTTTTGCTTCCAGTTCCTTGTTCTGACCTTGACCTCGTTGTAGCTCAGCAGCAAACTCTACATCAAGTTCTTTAAAGTCTAACAATGAGGTCACCTGATCAGTTATAGCTTTAGTTTTCTCATCATGTATTTCATCAATAGCTTTACATGTGTGGCCATTTGGTTGATGTAGTGTGAAAACACATATCTGACATGCTAAACACTTGCATTCTTCACAGTAACATTCCATAAATAGTGGTTTGTTGGGTTTACTGTGTGTTTGACATAACTGTTGCTTTGTAGCTTCCAGTTCAGTTTTATATTTACCACTTTGAATATCTTTTACTGCTACCAGTCTGTGTAATCTAGTCATCATCGATTTCGTGTGGACAACTTTACAATGGTCACATGTGACTTCCCCACAGTCTAGACATTGGAAAGTTCCTCGATTTTTTTTGTTTTCAAACTTACACATATCACAATCAGCACTATTCGTTTTAGTCTTCTGTAGAATGGGATAAAGGAAATCATCAGGTAGTTGATCCACATCTTTCTCGGTCAGTGGAATTGACAGTTGACATTTTGGACAAATCAACTGCTTCCTGTCTTGATTCAGGTTAGTCTTGATGCATCCTGTACAGAAGGAGTGTTGACATGGCAACAGTTTAGGTTTCTGAAGTGGGTGGTCACCAAAGCAGCATGTCACATGAAGGTCAGCATCTTTAACCTCAGATTTAGAATACACACCAGCCATCCTATAATAATATTTAAAAAATGAACATTTGTTTATTTTTTCTATAATTTGTTAAATCTAAGATACATTAAAAGTTTATAACTCAAGAATAACTTTAAAGTGTCAAATGCTTATTATTCTTTTTGATAATACAGGTACCTATCATATACGTATCATCTACAATGTAATTCATAAACAGCAGAATATCATGAATATTGAAGTGTGCTTCTTATCTAGCATTGTAACAATCCGAGGTTCAGAATATGTGCTTCTACATATTACACTAGAATGCGGATGTGAATGCTTTGATACTTAGACCGATACCGTTATATAGATATTTCTTATATTATCGTTCACTTCCTAACAATAGTTTACATTCACATCATGTTTGTATTTGTTTGTGTTTCAAATACTCACCTTTTAAAAGAGGTGAAGTAATTTCTAAAAATAATAATAAGCACAGATAGTTTCTATTGAACAGCTGAGATGGTGAATCGTCGCACAGCAATCTTCATTTCCTGATACAAACACGACAGGACACTCAGGTAAAAGGCTCAGGTATTCTATTTCTATCCTTATGGGGATTTCCAATATGTCATTGTGACATGCTAATGAATTAGACTGATCTACCAACAGAGGGAAGCACTGATATGTTATCAGGGATTCATTAAATACACATATTGATACAGATAGAAACAAATTCTAGTCATCATGAATTTTTAAAACAGGATAACGTTTTTTGCAAACGCCCTGTTTAGTCTGGTTGAGACCCACTTCTCCTTTCTTTTAACTAAGGCGGGGGGAGGGGCCAGCCTTTCTAGGCATTACTGTTTCGTGATAAATGTGTCACTGAGCCACCATATTTACATAGTACAATAATACAATTATACTCTGCATTTTTTAGTTGAAATCATAATTCAAAGTAGGTTTCTTTATATATATGTTTAAGTTTCTTTTACATGTTACTAGTAAATCAATGTATTCGTGGATCGATTTGTTAGATTGCTTTCAGTGAAATGTGGCTTGTATAAAATAAGTGTATATACAGTCTTCCTCGAGAGCCAGGGTCATTTGTTCAATCCAAAGACCCTAGCAAACCAATCTGGTTTTTTTTGTTAATGGTATGGCAAGTCTTTATTTTACAGAGAATCCCATGACATTTCTATTCAACAATGATGTTTTTGAATGGCCTTATCTTTAAAAAAAAATATTTTTGATTAAGTTGAATTTAATTATAGTTTTAAGGACAAATACAGTAGAAAATACAAGTTACACTGTCAACATAAAAGATTTACACACATTGTACATGATTGTCATAGACATTGAAAAATCTCTTAGAACCGTCCCTATTTCTATCGTCTATAAAAGAAATGCTCGATGTTATGTGTGCAGTAACAAGAAACTGTTATTGTCTGTACATGTGTTATTAAAAAAAAAATACATTTGATAGAAATAATAAGCTGACTGTACATGTTCAACACCGTCAATCTAAAATATTCTTTTCAGTTGAAAAGACTAACTTTAATTCAATACGAAATACAGAGATCATAAGAAATTCAAACTTCCTATTTACTTAAAATACATATTCAATGGATATAACAGTGAACCGTTGTAAGAAGAACCAACTTCGAAATTGAAGACACCTACCTAAAAAAAATATTTAAAAAGCCCGCCCATGTGTCACAATCTAAAAAACTTTGTCTTGGCAAAAATAGTATGTACACTAATGATGAAAGAGACTTTATTGTACATTAGAAGGGTGTTCACTAAGACAGGTGTATTCTTTCTCTTCCTGTTTGATTCGACACACATTTAGATATGGGTCACACGAGTTATTTCATGGACAATAGTTTTTCGAAAGAAAACCAGTAAAAGGCAACCTTGACCGATATGATATATTCAGTCGTATCTTCATACGGCTAAATGTATGCTGTTTACCTAGAATAAGTACATTTTCTAATCTGAAATATACATATATATACACACTTTACATACTACGAGAACAGCATGACTACGAGAGGTTTTAAATATCTTACTGTTGTTTTGTTTATTGGAGTATTGTATTTGCGAGAAATACAAGGTGAGTTAAAGGGCAATTTTGAGGAAAGGCTAACACGAATACAGCTTGACGGTATATACATTAAGGCAATTTGATGTTGATAACTTGTACGAAATGTTTGAGAAGAATTATTCAACTTTGGAACAGAGTATTTAAGGTAATTGCTTACCTCTCATCATGACGTTTCTCCCTCTCCTAGAGGGCTTGATCACATGAATGACCTGAATGGTCATCTGAGGTTATTGTGATTATTATTGAGAGGTAAGCAATTACCTTAAATACTCTGTTCCGAAGTTGAATAATAACTTATTCGGTAATTGTACGAAATGGTTGTAGAACAAAGCTCACCCTGCTGTACTATCTTAAAATCCAATGAATATACTGAATGATTTCTAAGTACATGTATAGGTAAACTAATAATTGCACCGGTTAAATTTAAAGTGTCACATCAAACATTTTAAGTAACAATTATTTATTCTATGACTTGGTCTTAATATAACATAATATATATATGCCTTAGAATCTGTAACGTATATAGGCTTTTCTCGTTTGACGGATGGTAACATGTGCCATTTCTGGTTAAAATATTTGCAAATTGGACAGACGTATTAGACAAAATCGGAACTATTATTTATATGTAGTGGTTTATAAAGTGTTCTTGCCAGGCTTATTTTAATACGCCTAGCAACAATACAATATATACCAGCAAGATATTTGTACGGATTTGAATTATTCCATTTTAAAAAGAGTTTTATTATCTATCTCATTATTGCTGTTCCTGAAGAGATCTTTAGATTAATGTATAGACATTCTTCAAAAAAAAAAAGGTTGGCTTTTTCATGAAATGTAAACATAGAAGGATTTGATATTCCATAAATTTAAATAATTGACCTCTATAAAGGCTATAACATTAATACCATACTAGTAATAGACTTTGCACGTTGCCTAGGAAGAGTTTGTGTATCTTTCAACAATATTGCTCTGTAGAAATTTGTAACACAAATTGCTTTGAATTTATTATTTGATTAAATATTTCTTTCACCAGTTGAAAAGAAGATCTAGGCATTGGTTAATAATTTATTTGTAATCATGAAGGTCTTCTTTCTTTTTCGTTGGTTCTAAGAGAAGCCTATTGCAGAAACTCCACTAAACATTATGTATTATATGTGCTCCAAAAACCCTAGAATATTTCTCAGTTTTTCTTATTTCCATCAGCTTGTAAATCCCATGACGGGCCTCTGACTCCCAACCCCAAACTGCCCTGAGTGATGCAATTGGCTATTTGTACTGCTTCAATGATTGCAAACCCAAGCAGATCACTGCATTTGGTGTCTATAACTAATACCGATTCCTTTCGGACTAGTGAAACTGCACACTTGCTCGAATTGACCAGTGGTTTTATAGGCATTTCATTCATTCACCCTGAAGTTTGAAACTAGAGCATTTCAATAATAACCAAATCTGAGGACAGATTTTGATTTTATTCCCCTACATTCATATCTGTAGAAGGATGTCATATCGAGTATGCTTTCATATTGTTCTTTTAGATGTAGCTCATTAGAAAGACCTTTTCTAATCCATGTCAATTCAGGACTTTTAGACTTATGTTGATAAATATCTCTATCCACTTGTTCAGGCCTAAACAAAATTGCATTTAAATGCTACCACGATGACAGTACCACACTTCTACAATGTGGCAATCACAAGACAATTCAAATTCTTGATGCAAAGTGGACACATGATGTGAAAGCCAGAAGGTGCTACTCAAAAGAATCCTGGTGTGAACTCAATCCATTGAATGCAGCAAACACATGTCAATTACAGCAGTCCTGTACCCTAACTGATGGTTATTCATGTAGCCACTGCAATGGCACAATGACTAACTGTGTCCACCTAACATATAGATGTGCAGACTGTAAGTACAATTCGTTCTATGTGTAACAGTGTAGAATCATAAATGAAAACATGTGAATCATATGTAACGAGTAACAAACTGGATATAAATATGTATATATATTTTAATATTTATGCTTATATCTTTAGGTAAACCGTTACATATAATGGTGTATCTACTAAATCTTTTAAACTTTCCAATCTATAACATGGTGTGCTTTGAAAGAGAAATAACGTTGTTCTGTTCAATTATAATTATATTTTTTAAATCCAGGCTCTACCGAACGTTGCAGTGATGTTTATCCGTCAACTACTACTACTAAACAACCAACGAGTACCAGGTTTAGCAATACTTCTACTATAACTTCTCCGGAGGAAACGACTGCTTCCACGATTGTTTCTACTGAAATATTAGAAACAACAAGAAAATCTTGGGAAACAACTGGATCAGATAAAAATGTTATAGCTACGACAACCCCACCAAATCTATCTGATACTTCTATTATAACTTCTTCGGAGGCAGCAACTACTTCCAAAGTTGTTTCTACTGGAATATTAGAAACAACACAAAAGTTTGAGGAAATAACTGGATCAGATAAAAAACATATTACTACAACAACCCGACTAAATCCATCTGATCTAGATACAAATCAAAACCAATCTCCTTTATTTGGCAAGTGTAGATTTAATTATTCATCAATCCATTGCTTAACTGGAATCGTTATTCTGTCTAGGATTTTAAATTGCAAAATATTGGCATATTTTCCTCCATATTACTTAAACAAACTCCTCCATTACCTAGATATTTTATCTTAGTACCTATGAAATGAATAATGCCTTTGTAGTCGTCAAAGAAGTATTACGTAACAACAGGTTTTACTAATGATAAAGTACCATAATTCCGAAAATTGTGATTTTCATGTTTATTCCACGATATTTCATAACAGTTTGCTACATCATCAGGTATATAAACGAATTGTTACGAAAAATCGTGGAATAAACTTAAAAATCACAATTTTGAAATGATTTTGTTTGACTATTATATTAAGAACATGGACTTTTACTAGTGACCTGTAAAGGTTTTATATATTTTTTTTATTAATAAGATAAGTTCAGCCACACTGTAGTGTATATTTAAATAAAACATGCACATTAGTACATGCTAAAGTATTGATACAAAGATATAGTAAAAGAACAGGGTAACATTAATTGTCATACTTATGTTGTTTTCACCCTTTCAGTTTGGGGCATATCGACAACGATTACATCAGGTTTATTCCTTGTTGTTATACTTATCCTTGTGGTCATTATTCTCTACATGTCAAGGTAGGTCTTCAGATACAGATGTGATTATAAATCACATAACTGTCCATATAAGGAGCAACATCATATCATCATACCTTTAGTATATCTTTTTCTTTGTCATGTGGATGTTTACTGAATTACTTTTAATGCAAAATGTTTAATACAACAGCATACATTTGTTTAAAGATTGTTTTAAATAATTATCATAGAAAAAAACATTTATGGAATATTTGTTCTGTCTTTACATAGTAAAATTCAAAGATAGTCTTAGTATTGTAATAATAGGATTTTTATTTTGCATTCAATACATATATAATTATGTTTGTATACCCCCCATCAAACTGATAGCAATATTTGTTAAAAATAGTTGTTTGAATATAACACACTTATTTGATATTTCTTTGACAATCAGAAGAAAGCTGAAAACTGGAAGTGCAAGTAGTCAAGCTGATGAAACTTGGACATTACAAATTAGTTCAAGGCCAGTTTATGCTGAAGAAGAACTACCTCAAAGCCATGAAGGACCTTATGAACCACTTCATCATGACGATACGGGTATACAAGAACAACAGAATGAATACAAAGCGATACAAAGAACGAATTTTACAAATGTTTGACATTTCTTAGTTTAGAAGTATCATAAAGGTTTATTATAAAAATGAAAATAATCTAATTTTTCATGGCATTCAGATATTTACAACCTCTTATCTCAAGGCAATCACTCTATGTGTATAATTAACATGACATGGCTTGGCGTTTCTTTGGTGACCTGTCACAGCAAAAAAAGAACCACATCTGGTAAAAATATATTACACAAAATAATGATAATGTCCAACATAAAAGATATGCGGTATTCATCATCAGGGTACTAGCCTATACTGCAGAAAAATCAACAGAGATTTTTTTCTAGGCTAGTACCCTGATGATGAATATGTAATATATTTGAAATGCTGTAGTTCAGGTGTTATTTATGGTAAAAAGATATCAACATGATATCGTTCACATTTCCTCAAAGCAATATAGCTTCAATCTATGCACTTTTAAGGGACATATGAAAGACTGTTGGCCTTATAGATTTCTAAAGCAAATAATCTAGCTTTGATTTAAAATGTAAAACGTGTAATATTTTGCACTTGAAGAGAAATAATGTCTATCTCTCTAAATAGAAAAGATGTACAAAGTACTTGATATTTATTGATATAATCGTATCTCACACAAAGGCCAGCCTTCTGTTATTTCATTTCCTTCAGTTTTATTGGTAAAAAAAGTTTATTCTGCATTTAATGTTTGATGCCACTCTACTGGAATGTGTGAATACAAAGGGACTCTTGTGATGAGGTTTGTCTATTGGAATACTTTAAATTATTGAGAGACTACTTTCCTACTTTATCTATAGGAGAAATTATATATGTTTCTAAAAAATGCTAAAATTCAGAAATCATTCAAAAGAGTTGCTTGTGGTATTTTCTATTGACTAATTCTAATCATCCAAAGTGAGCTTGTATTGGAATTTAGTTCTTTAAAGCCTGTATATTTATAAACATGTCCTAGCTTGAGGGTCTCAAGTACTGAGATGCATTGTTTGTTTTCTTTTTACAAAAATAAACTAGATTGATAAATAAATCACCTTTATCTTCAGAAAAGAATCTTCTTTTTAATTATTCTTTATACCAATTTTACATTTTTCTTTTTTGGGGGATTTAGTACAGTGGCCAAACCAAAATAAGTGCACTAGTTAAGGAGTTTAATGTACCGAAGGGGTGTACAAAATTTGAAAG
>JAVSBT010448670.1:0-10151 GCA_033118115.1 Pharyngocirrus eroticus
ATGATTTCTCCATTTGGTGCTGTAGTTATTGGAATCCTTGCAGGAACTCTATCAGTCTGTGGTTACAAATATTTGACCGTAAGTGTACATGTTGTATTTTGGTCCCTGCTAGTAAAGAATTGATCAGAATTAATGTTATCTGTGGTTATAAAGGAGGACAGTCTGCATTTAAACCTGTTATAATCTGTCTAATTGAGGGACCAGTAAATCCTAAACGATCAGTCTCAATTTATGACTTTGATGGGTAAAAAATGTTACCATCAATTTGCAGACAGGATAGCTTTAATATTGGGATAACTTCATAGTGTGTTAGTTTGAATTGTCATGATGATATTCTACATAGCAGGTTCCTAGTTAAAATTCTAAAAGACAGCCGCATTGGAAATAAGTCACAGACAAATATGTATAAAGAAGATCAGATCAAATTTGACATAAAATGTATAATGTATCTTTTTGTTTTCAAGTTGTAATGAATATGAAAATAGTATTAATTAAAACTGAAGAATACAAGTTAAACAACAATGTTAAGAGAAAATAGATATGGCGAAATAAACTCAATACCTTTTTCTCAAAGATGATTATTTTCCTTTTTTTATTTCAGCCTATTCTTTGTGAGAAATTAAAGATCCATGACACATGTGGTGTACACAACCTCCACGGAATGCCTGGCGTGTTTGCTGGACTTGCAGGAATCGTTGCTGCAGGACTTGCAACACCAAGACACTATGGAGCAAGGTAAAGATTTAATTTGAATTACTTTCTCAAGGGAGGTATAATCAAACAGGGAACAAGTGGTGTAGTGGTTAAAAGCACTTGATCAAGGATCAGGCATACACGAATGGCAAGCAGGATTTGTTCTTGTTCAAAAGCGGGTATTTAGCTCTGTTAAGTGTATCAGAAACATCTGGCTTGTTTCCCTATCCAGCGGAAAGGATGTAAAATGTGAACCTGTGTTGTGGATTCTATCCCCATGGCACGTAAAAGAACACAGATAACAATGGCAGAAAAACAATGTCGTTATATGTCTCTCATTCTCAAAAGACGACCCACTGGAAGACCAGCTTAAGCTGAATGGGCTATCCTCTATAAATAATAGCTCAAATCAAAATAATAGCTCAGATTAAAGAGGTATTAATGGTTCCATGTCATCTAATTAATCTAAGAGTAGCTGCACTAATAGCTGTGACAGGTTTTATCTGTCTGGTATATAGACCAAAATCCACTTCTTTTAAGCATATGTTTTTTTATAAATCTGTTCTATCATAATTATATCAATCTACTTTTTCATTTTCAGCTTATATGAAATCTTCCCAGCTAGAGCCCCCATAATTGAAGGAGGTAACAGTACAGTAGCTGGCTTCATCACTTCAGCAGGAAGATCTGCTGGAGAACAAGCAGGGTACCAGGCACTTGCCCTGGTGGTGACCTTGGTATTGGCTATTGTCAGTGGATTGTTAACAGGTAGAGTAACATTTTTGATTCTATTTTCTGAATTAAATCAATTGACTCATTGATTCAGACACAGGACCGTCGGGTCGTACGGTTTAAGTAGCCACAAGCCTGGTGAACTAGATGCAGCACATCATGAGTTGATGCCAATGGATATCCTTCCTAGTGATCAATTTAGATCTTGTTGGCTGCTGGACCAGACAGCATAGATATAGATATATTGCCTTGGAAAAGATACTTAGTCCAAAATTTTACAAAATTTGGGATAAGCACTGGCCTAATGGGCCTTGTAGGCTCGAGTACGGCTTTACTAATTTATGCTTACAGTGCTTGAATTTTTTAAAACACTATGATTATGAAAATTGATTGTTCAACTTTGGAACGATAGTGTTTTTATAATCATATCACATATGGATCTTGGAACCAATAACCTATTTGCTAATATAATTATGAACATTGAAAATAAAAACTAAAGGACTTGTTCATGTAGCCTAAATGTTTGCACCAAGGTTTATGGTTAAGACTGCTGTTATCATTCAAATTAATACAACTACCATTGTTGTCTTATCAAAATATCTGCATATGGCTTTGTCAAATTAAGCAAAAATTCTTTAACAAGAAATGAATACACAAACTCTATGGTTGATTAGATAAAAAATGAAACTATATCAATTTTATTTACAACACAACCTCTCAAACCAACAGAACAAGCTGTTTCACTGGGAAGGTTATTTTTGAAAGAAATATATGCATAGGTTATATTGCATATCTAAAGTCTTATAGACAGTTGAACACAGCTATATCAAAGGATTTTTACATTACAAATCTTTGCAAAAATGTGGGTAACAGTTAGACTATCGACTAATTTATAGTGCAGGTCCAAACTTGACAAGTTAATTTCCCCATGAGTTTATGCTTGATGCGTTGTACTGGCAGGCCTATGTAATCCCAGTATCCTATGTCATAAGTCCAAGCCCTGGAAGACGGAATTCCATCTCTATAAAGTGTTCAAAATGTGAACCATGATGTAACAGTCCAAAATTACACAATATTCTTGCATCTGCTTCTGTGTATATCTTTGTTGTATAGTTTCATTTATGGAATGATTGATGGTGAAAATGATAATATTGATAGTTGAAAACTATCTTTCATTTTGCGATACACTTACATCGTCTAATGTAGTTCCTATAAAACAAAACAAAACAAAATGCCATGAGAATTCATAACCTAATGTTTAAATATTCAAAACAATGAATAATTATCTTTTTGAAATGAACACCATATAGGCTATCATAAACCAACTAAAAACATTTCAAAGCAAAACTTCTAATCCAAGGCCGGCTGCAAAATAAAACTTTTAAGAATAAATTCGCAAAGTTAGAGGTTATATTTCCTAATAACAATTAATGTTAACTAGAGACTCAAGCAACTTATAAAAACAACAGACAATTATCAAAGCATGCATTACAAAAAAACATAGAAGTTATCACATACGTGGTGGACCATCATGATATTGCCAGAATAGTTTCACTATTATAATTGTAAATAGTTCTTTCACTATTACATAACATATCACTGTAAGATGACATATTGCTATAAGATCTAGCAAGATTCTGATCCATATATTCTCTTCATCCCTCGGTATATCCATCTAAAACACAAATGCATTGCTGATCAATGTTGAGCGATAAAATAGACATTAGCATCTAGTGTGCTTTAACAACAAAGATATCTAGTTATGTGAAACGACCTATCCTGAAAAAGTGATATTTATATATTTATAATGTATAAATATCAATTTGAATAATCTATAATGTTAGTTTTTACCTCTTTTCTATTTTTGAAGTCTATGGAAAGAAATTGTACCGACAGAATAGCGTCATAAATTGAAATCTCGATCATGCTCAGTACAAAACTTCGTTCGTGTTACGAGAAATGTCAAACACAATAATGATATCTCCACCATTTTCAATGACGCATAAGTGAAATAAATTTGTTGTTACTGAAATATTTAAGTAAAGAATCAAAAGCAGAGCTTAGAATTTAATTCTAAGCAGAAAAAAACTCATCTGTATTATGATTTTGTGAAGAAAACCCAAACAGATTATAACTTTATCTTTTCGAATAAAATTAACAATATACAATCAACAGAAATAAAATCTAACTTACCCATCATGAAAAGGCTCATAGATGTATTCCATTATATAGAAACGTTATTGTCCAAATCACAGTGCATCTTTTATTCGACTTCTAGTATTGCCTAGAGTCAGTCATTCCAAAAAAAATAGATAGTCTGGTGCTATGGTGAAATCTATGTTTGTCTCTTTCAGGTCCAACAAAATCATATAATCTGTATCCTTCTTTGCATTTGAATGTTTCCTTCTTAAATCCAAACCCAAACCAAGACATGGTAGATAAATTCCAAATGTATAAGATATCATAAAAATATCAAAAACGTTCATCCCAGAAGAAAACTATCCTGTAAAATGAAATGTACGTTTGCATTGGTATACTTCCAAGAAATCATGCATACCTGTATTGATCCTATTGAAATTAGCATATTGAACAGTGTAGCATATGGGTAATTTGCAGTGAAAAAATTATATATTAATAGCTACGTGTACTACACAAAATCAATACATGGTAATATATCATTTCCTCATTGCATACCTGAACAGAAAAATTATATCAAACAATAAACAACAATGAATTGAAAAAAGAAACGCTCTCCTGCCTGCAATAAAAATCCCAAATTCTCACAAAAAATGGATCAACTCCTTTAATTTATAAGATACTTTAAATGGAAAATAATTTCTAGAAAAAAAAATTCTTTACATTTTGGGTACTTTTTACACTGAACATTTTCAGGAATTCTCTATAATCCTATTTCAATTATTAGTGCAAGTTTGTATAGGTTTGGAAAATGAATTTTCATTATGGATAATATGAACAATGACATACTAATTTCCCCTCCCCACCCCTTGAAGTTGTTTGAATTCAGGATCTATTAAAAACTATACAAAATTGTACTCCCTCTAGAGGAAGTTCCTGAAAATGTCTTTGCACTAAGAGTGTTAGTACAGTCTTACGTTTGCAGTATTTAGTTTTCATAAATCACAAAAAAAGTATAGTTATAGTTGTAAATCTGAGATCATCTTCATCCTTGGATATTTTAATTATTATATTTTCTTTTCTCTTACAGGTTTTTTGATCAAGCTGCCAATCTTTGACCCACCAAAAGGACGTAACATCTTTGATGACGCCCCCTGGTGGGAGACACCTGAAGACTATGAGTTGGATCTGAAAGATCATGAAGAAAAGACAGGAAAACTCCTTGAAACTACCATTGAACAGGAAGGCAAAGAAATGGACGATATGAATGGAAAATCAGCAGAATAAAGCAATTGTCAGTTTATAAAGCAGGAGAATGAAAACATTTTTTAGGACGTTCCAAGTTGATTAGTTTGTTGATTTTTTTTTTCATAGAAGAGCGTACAAAATGTGTATGTTGAGATAGGAAAAAGTAATAAAAAATCAACTGGCCGGGCCAATGTATCATGCCAAAAAATCCATTGACCAACTAATGAATTTAGAATTGCCTTTATTATTTTTTATCAGTGAAATGAGTACTTCTTAATCCTGTTCATCCAGGTGTAAATATGGGGTTTTAATGCTCTTATATTGTATATGAATTTCTATAAAACTTTCAAATAGCCTTCTCTTTGTGTATAGATATTTTTATAAGAAATGGATGGTATCAAAGATCTGAATTTGTAACTATTTTTAAAAAAAACTGAAGGTTTATATCGCCTTTTGTCATATTTGCTAAAATGTAAGGCTTATATCATGTGAATCATCATAAAGCATCAATCGTGTATTTTACAATGGTATGTGGCACCCCCTAGTGGTGGAGACAGTCTTCTAAAACATTTTTGTTTATAGTGTGTTTTTGTTCATGACATTTTTATTGAAATCTGACATTTGCCAATGAACATTTAGGGGTTGTGTATGTGCATAAACTCACCATCACTGTTTTGAAGTTTAAATACTAATGCTGAGTCTTGTTAAGAATAAAATGAATGTAGAAATCCATTTATAGTGAATTAGATTCATAGATAAGCTAGAAGTTTAGTTTTTCAAAAAATTGAATGTCTCTAGAAACTACAAAGAGATATATTTTGTACATTGGTGTGAAGTAGAAAAATCCAAAAGAAAGTTGCAAAAAAGTAATGGCAGGTCATTTAACCTCATTTGTCAGTATTTCACTTGCATGGTATTAAATAGTCTCTCTAATTGTCTAAGTGATGAGAGTGTCACATTAAACTTGAAAGATTTTATATTGAAAAAAACTTTATACATACACAGTATAGCTACTTTATGAGCTATCTACTCTTTTTAATTCATTCATTTGTTGTGATCTATAAAAGTGTATTTTGTACATGCATTTCATGATTTACGATATATACACATCTGTATCCATAAGACTTTTGTAGAATCTACTACTAAATGTAGCATTTAAGAATGGGGGGTGGGGGTATTTTTAACATCATTATAGGTAGTAAGCCACTGGACAATGTTCCGTAAATTGCTATAGATACTGTGCCCAGTATTATGGTTTGTAAAAAAATCGAGAATTGTTTTGGATTATATGTTATGGTATATGTACTGCTATACATCATTTGTAATAAAGTTTGAATTAAAAAACAGTTTAACCTTATAGGCCTTTTTTTTTTTTTAAATTGACAATTAAAAAACACAAGACAAAGACAAGACAGATTGATTTTAAATCAGTCAAAGGATTATGACTCTTCTGTTTAAGTCAAAGCAAATATTGTCAATGGGGCTTGACATGGCTCTCAGTTATGTAACCTGGTTACTTTTTGCCTATGGAACATGGCATTAATGGTTTCTTGTCATCTGTTTAATCTAAGAGTAGCTGCACTAATGGCTGTGACAGGTTTCTATCGGTCTGCGGTATTTCATAAATCTGTTCTATCACATATCAATCTACTTTTCCATTTTCAGCTTATATGAAATTTTCCCATCTAGAGCACCAGTAATTGAAGGAGGTAACAGTACAGTAGCTGGCTTCATCACTTCAGCAGGAAGATCTGCTGGAGAACAAGCAGGGTACCAGGCACTTGCCCTGGTGGTGACCTTGGTATTGGCTATTGTCAGTGGATTGTTAACAGGTAGAGTAACATTTTTGGTTGTATTCTCTGATTAAATCAATTGGCGTATTGATTCAGACACAGGATTAGCCACAAGCCTGGTGAACTAGTGTCACTGATCAGGGTTCGTTTTACTACTGGTCCTTTGGTCCAGCTGTCCAACAAAATATTGGGACTATCGTCACATTCACTTGAGGTGTGGCTGAATATAGGACAGTCCAGCTGAGATTTTCACAATTTGGTCCGTCTGTCCACCTCCCCCCAAAAAAGTAAATTGCACCCTGTGGATATATCCTGGCAGCACGTTGCTCCTCCAAACAACATTATTTGTTTTGAGAATCGAAAGACCTATGATAATATCTAACTTCTTTAGATAATGAGAAATCTTCACTCGCCTGGGAGCATGGTGGCTCAGTGACATACAACTAGAAATCAGTAAGTTGAGGGTTCGATATCCCGACTTGCCCCATATTTGTGTTCTTGGGAAAGACACTTAGTTTCAATTTCCACTTCTTCACCCAGGAAAGACTAAATGGGTACCAGTAAATTTGGGAAAGTAACCTCCTGTCATGAGGGAATGAAAGCTCTCAGTGGCTTGTGCTACAGAAATGGGGATACGCACCGGCCTGATGGGCCTTATTAGACTCTGCATGGCTTTACTTTCTTTTACTTCTAAGTTATAGTCAGGAATGAAACGAGCAGAATCCGCTGGAGCTATAGTAGCTCCCGCCACAAAATCCGTGGGAGCCACTTTTTATATGGAGTCAGTAAACATGCATGTTACCATGAAACATCATTAATATAGGGTAGTATTCTCAGAGAAAACTTACTTTTTGCAAACTGAGAAGGCATTCAATAAATAGCTCATCTCATCATACAATGGAATTTATTTAGTTTTGATCAGAATATCAGCACTGAATGAATGAAAGTGCACACGTACTTAAAAAAGACGCTCATTTGTATGAAAACTTGATGTATTGCAGTGAATAAACATGCGCCCGTGGCTTATTTAACGGGCGCTATAAAAAGCGCTCCTGGAATTTTTCACGGGAGGAGCAACGGGCGCAGGAGTACTAGCGCTCGTCTCGTTTCATTCCCTGTATAGTGCTTGAAAATTGTAGAAAATAGACCAAAGGAATTGTTCACATGTTGATTTTCTAGGCCGATTCCCCCACCCTTTAGCCTAAACTTTGTCAATATTTTTTATGGTTAAGCCTGCTGTCATCAATCAAATTGATATGACTGCCATTGGTGTCTTCATTTGCCTAGGATCATGTCAATTTCATCAAAATTCTTACAAAGAAATGAATAGGATAAAAGATGAAATAAAAACTGTGTTTATTTTTTTATCAAAAACATTTATAGAGCACCATATTCATGAAAGATCTAAAATCATGTGCTATCAACAGCTTCACAGAAGCACATGCCCTTGCTAAGGACAGGAAAGGATGGAACACCACCTCGAATAAATGTGCGTCCCTATGTGCCGAAAGGCTCACAGGATATTAAGTCAAGTAAGTCATATTCATGCTTCTGGGCATGCTCAAATGCACTTACAATAAGTATTTAAAAAGATATCAAAAATTAATGTTTATCAAATAGATAAGTTTGTAGCAGAAGTTAACAAATATCCAGTCTATTCCCCTCTCTTGTGTAGTTTAGAAGAGTTCCAGAGTCTTGCAGATGGATGGTGAATTTCCTTTCTCCAAATCTGGTTAGACACACCTTTTCAAATCAATCTGAATCCCTTTTTCAAACCACTCTGGTGACTGAATGTTAACCTCTTGGCACATAGGGGACACAGACACAAAATCTATGCATCCCATTGGGATACATTTAATGTATCGTCCATTTGTGTAGCTTCGACATTCACTAGGTTTGTACCTGAAAAACAAAAACAAATGCTGTGGTAATTCATAACCTCATCAGGGGTTACCATGATATGGACATGCATGCTAGTCCGAGACCCCTAAATGTTAAAGGCAGACCCCTTGACTCTGACTGTTTTGGGGGTGGGGTCTGTGATTTTTTCTCCTACTGTCCCAGGTATGAAGATGTCCATAGTGGAGATAGGCTGAAACAGTAGATTTTGAAGACGGTCCTGTAGAAAAGTTTGCAAAAGGTCTGCCTGGACAGGGCAAAAGAACCTTATGCTATTGTTTAAATATTCAATTTCTAAACAATGGATCATCTATTTTCAATAAACATAGAATGTCATAGGCTAATTGAAAACATTTTAAAGAAAAATCTAAGGCAGCAAAATAATGTTATATTTTCCTATGAAAGGCCAGTTGAAAACCTTGAATAACAAAAATATAGAACTTACTTGGTAAATTTTCAGAAAAGTACCAATAGATGAGTATCCTGTGATACTCAAATATTAGATACGATACCATCCAGGGAATTGGCATCTAAAAAAGGCAAGATAAGAATTTTCCTATCAATGAGTGTTAAAACGGGAGTAATCGATATAGTAGTGATGCCTTTTTACATAATTTAAAGAAAATATGATCTACATTTATATTTTATTGCAGTTATTCACAAAATGTGATCAATATTTAACTTACGATGGCTTTGTATACCAATTTATCTAAGAATCCAAAAAAGTTTGTAGCGGTACCTCAACTACTGGGTATGCTCAGTCTCACACATTAACGTTCTTGTGTTAATTCGTGGTCCGAGACATACCGAGCTCAATGAGACATACCGAGCTCAATCTAATGAGATATTTACAAATTCTTAAATAGAATAAATTTTATCCTGCTGAAAAACAAAGGTATTGAATCAGAATCCTAGCCTCTATTTAATTTTTAATGGAAATGAATTTATCCCTTTTGTGGTTTTCAGTGAAGAAAAAAACCCTGCTGTGTTCTTCAAACCTCATAGTTTCATGCTGAAAAATATACTATGAATAGTAATCAAATCTTACTTACCCATCATAAAAATTCTCATAAACACTGTTCCATTATAAGGAAACATTATTTTGAAATTCCTAATTAGAGTCCTTGATTTGTCTCATTTTGTAGTGAAAAAACACCAGCTCCTAATTATTGATTATTCCTTATTCCACATACATTTCGAAATTTTCTCTTTCAGGTCCAGCAAATTCATATATTATATTCATTTTTGCATTAAAATATTCCCTTCTTAAATCCAAAACAAAAACAAGATATGGCAGACATGGCAACATTTCAGATGAAATAAACATCTTCAAAATATCAAAAGTATTTTCTCCAGAAGAAGGATAGTGTCCTTTAAAAGTGAAATGAATGTGTTGACTAGTCCTCACCTGAGCACACCTGTATGTAGTTATTGATCCTGTGACAGCTATTTTTAAATTTTAAATGTCTAGCATACGGGACTTTAAATGACATAAAAAATCAATAAATATGCTTTAAAAATTTTTAATGATTGAAATACAAGACCAATTGTATTACAAATCAAGTGTATACATGAAAAAAATTACAACAGTAAAAATCCAGACTCGACTGAGTTTCTTTCCATGTAGGTTTATAGGAAATATTTTCAATG